>JAJLWP010000033.1:0-107376 GCA_030570755.1 Wenyingozyma methanosorbosa | reverse complement strand
AGTTCGTCATCTTAAAACTCTTTAGTGGACTCATCCTCTTAGATCTTGAAACACTTTTCAAATCATGAAATGTTACCGTTGGTCTAACCCCGTTGGTATTCCTACAACCTTTCGTGAACTAACACTTCTATTTGCCTAATAAGAAACATTTATCTTCCATAAGATCAGCTTTCTTATTCTTCCCTAAATGCGCTCCAAGTATTATCTTAACAATAAAATCACCTACTTGAGCCTTGCATTTCAATATACTCTGAATACGAGTTTGCTCACAACACATCCTCTATTCTTCTCTATTATTGAACGCATCAACTCTTCATGGCCGCAATCTCTTGAAACCAACATCATGGCTCTTATCACGTCATCGTCTCAGTTGAACCACATTAACATTCCTCTGTAATGTTGTCTTGCGTCATTTGTGCCAGATTTACGTGAGCTTAGATCTTATTGTCTCCCAATAGATCTCACGTTTAACCTCCATAGGTCTATCATCCTTGACAGGATTGTCCTTGACTTCTGATAATTCTCTCAAATTATCCTTTGCTCAGCCTACTCTATCTGTTTTAGCGCACATTGTAAACTCTAGATAACGTTCGCTATTTGAACTCTCAAATATAACCATATCATCAATGTTTCCTCAAACATTATGAACTCGACTCTAGAATCTACTTTCATTATAGGAACCTCTTCCTATTACAATTATCGCCACAGTGTCCAATAACAACAGTAACTCCGCACGTCGATTAAGTTCTTCTTTATCTTATCAACATCGCGTCAATATCCTATATGTATTGGACCTGCCCTTAAGCTTATTACCTTCGAACAAAGACCTTCTGTACGGCGTATGTTAAAGGGAACCTCTTCTCCTTTCTTGTCATACCTGTATGATTTCTATTTTTGAACCATTATCCTGCAGTACCTCTGACTCAGTGATATACTTGTGAAATCATAACCTATGTCTAAGTTCTCTCTTAAGCGATTAAGCTATTGTCAGCATGACTGACTCATTCATTTCTTGAGTATCCAATGCTTGCTTGAATATACTAAAGCCAAATTAGATCTCCTTACAATAAACGTTCGTTAAGTCTGCGCAATGAAATGATCGATCTATTGTTGCATTGTCTTCTTACAATCAACATCACATATATTCTCGATATGCATGATACGCCTGATCTATCTATTGCTGAATGTTTCCATAACCTTTCAACCTATCCTTGGACCCTTGTCCCATAATCAGATTATCATCTTATCTTACATTCGTGCTGCTTCAACCTTAAGCGATATCCCAAAGTCAACTCTCTCCGAGGGTATTTACCTAAAATGGTAATTTGCAAATTTTTCCAATTTGACTTTTTCTGCACTTGGGTTTCTTCCGTTCTCGCCAGAATTTCTAGCCTCGAAATTTTCGACTTCCGCTAAACTTCAATAACGACAGTAAGCTATATGGTTACCGTATAGTTCGTTCGTTGACTAGCTTCAACTTCAACTTCACTGTATTAGTTTGTTCGATCATCGCGACATCTGCTGTAGTACCAACATCTCTACCAGCATTACTGTAATCATCTATAGAGTTCTCCTGCTGAGTTCTCTAACCAAAATAAACCAACTCTACTAGTAATCCTTTACTAATAGTATCCAACGTAAACTGTAATTGTTTTCTTAGATTATTGGTCTGTAACAGTTGTCTTAGACTTAACTTGAAATTCCATTATTAAGGTATTAATCAAATGTCCTTAATAAATAAAATTTTCTTTCTGCTCTTCACCTGATGTGTGAATCAACTCCGCTGCTACCAAATGTAACCGAAAGTTTGAACAGATGATGATAACTAGTCGATCGGCGACTATTATCCTGTATTAGATGTATCTTATAATAGTTAACACATTCCAAAGTATATATTAATAATATATATTATAAAATGCCCACCTTCCTTCCCTACACAGTATATACCAAACTCGACGTGTCCCTGGGAGATGCCTCCTTATATATCCATATACTCTTCGTCGAGCAACCACCGATTGTTCGCTGTTCATCCGCGTGTCCGTTCGGCTATCCGTTCTCTGGTAACTTTCCCCGACTACTCGAAACCTTTCGATAGTTGGTTCGCGCTATTCCATTTGGATTCGAACTAAGATCCTTTGCAATCGACTCTGTAATCGACTATTGCAAGATTTCCGTCACATAAAAAAATTGCCTTTTTAGATCCCATGTGTGAAAATTTACGTCAAAAAAATTCTTATTTGACTTGTACAGCATCGAATCAGCCAAAAACAGGCACTTATCATAACTTTCAGTCTCCGGTATTTACTGTGTAGTAAAAGGTCTATGGAAATTAACGAAACGCTTGACTTTTGGCTCAAAATAATTTTTTTATAGGATGATAGATTCTACGTGAGTTTCCTTTTGATGTACTGCGGTACCTCTTGAAAAGTGAGCCTATACTGTATACAAGTATAAAGTGTCTAGTACAAGTTATATAAAAGTATATATGTTAGGTCACAGAGAAACTATTATTTAGTGAGGGTCCTCCAAATAAACATCAGCGCCTAAGCATTTTGCTGCGGGTTTGGACGTATTTTTGCAACTTGGGTAGTGCGGTCTTGTGAGCTGCTATAGCTGGCACACATATTACAAGGATAAGAATGTTAATGCTCAGACGTATCAATAGTTCAATCCGGTTAATATTGTTAGCCATACTAGACAACGCTGGATCACAAAGAATCAAACTAGGTAGATCTCGGTAAAAAAAGCCTCGTAATTTTACTTACCCTTTTTTTTTCCTGAGTTTTTCTCATTTTATGGCGCTGCTGGGATTCTGTAGGAGAAGGGGCCAAATATGATAGATACGCTTTTATATACATTGCGACACTGAACATTATTGATTTCATTGCCAGTTCTAATAATTAACATAGTTTTCATTGTAAGTACTTTACAAAGTACTAAGTAAATCCATTGAAAACAAGTACATCACATAACATAATTGAACATGAGCTTAAGGGAGGCAATTAGTATGTATAACTTTTCTATTACCGTTTACTGTTTATCTGTACATTGAACGTAAAACTAACAACTATACACAACTCATTATCAATTATAGACAAGGCTACAAGTCCAGATCTGACCGAAGATGATTTCGGTCTCAACTTAGATGTTGTTGATATAGTCAAGCAAGACCCAGACACAAATATTAGTGAATCCATGGAGATAGTCCGTCAAAAACTGAATTCAAAAGATGCAAATGTTATTCTTCGTTCCATCTCTTTGATTGACTTTTTAGCAGAGAATTGTGGAGCTATGATGAGAGGGGAAATAGCCAAGAAATCATTTGTGAATGGACACCTTTTGAGCTTGATTGATGATCCAAGAATGCATGCCAGTGTTAAATATGCTGCCATAAAGGAAATCTATAAACTAAGTCAAACTTTCAAAGGCGATGATAGTTTGAAGATAATGGGAGAAACATTCGCTAATCTCAAACATAAAAACATGTACCTTTGTCAGCAAGCAGAAGAAGAAATCAATGGTGGAGGAAGAAAACAGAATCACTCATCCTATGGTGCTGCTGCTATAGGAGGAGTTACCGAAGACGACGAAGAAGAGATGCTGAAGAAAGCAATCGAAGAGTCGTTGAAAGAGTCACAAAGATCGAGCCAATTCTATGAGAGTAACAATACTGAAACCACCACTACAGCTCAGCCACCTGTAAGTTCACCTCCTGCACAATCAGCATATAATAATATGAGCCAGCCAGAACCAGTTGCTCCAAGCACTAACGAAAGCGATCGCCCATTGAAAGCCAAGGCACTGTACACTCTTGAGTCAAAGGAAGAGGATACGCTTTCATTCAAAGCAGGTGATATAATAACAATAATTGAATCTGTCAACAACGATTGGTATAGAGGTTGTCTTAGGGGTAACTTAGGTATAATTCCAGTTAACTATGTTGAGAAAATACCCAGTGTATCTACAAGCGAAATAAATGATTTGAGGGCTTCATTAGAAACCAGTTTTGATACAGAAACTTTGTTCACAAAACTTTTACGCATTAATCAAGAAGTGAAATCAAATCCTTCTTTATCATATACCGATTTTGATAAGCTTTTGAAAGAGCTCGATATCCCTAAACAATTGGAGCAAATTGAACCAACTAGAGACAAGCTGAAAAAAGTTTTGGACATGACCAAATTGAGACTTCAAGAGTTGGAAAGCTTGAGTGCTACAATTGACTCAAGTGTTGAAACTTATAATAAGATGAGACTTGAAATGGATTCAAGACCTGCGGTGTCTCCACAACAATACTCAGGCTACCAATTACCACCTACATCTCAATTCCAGAACATGTCTTTAGGCTCAAGTTCCAATTCTATGCCATCTCCTTACTACTCTCAGATGCCTCCTGCGCAAGTACCTACTGCAACAGGCACTGCTTATCCACCATCATCACCATACGAACAACGTCCTCCAGTTAACAACGTGCAGAACAGATTATCAGACTACCCACCTACACCATATTAACGTTGAATCAAGTATGAAAACTTTATTATATACAAATTTATATTAATTAGGCTACGTATTAATGCTCAATATGTAGGTATGTTAAATTAATGTAACGTCTTACCCATGTAAAACTTAATTAAGTCTGTGTAGTACCAATTTTGAAACTTTCCATGATAGTCTTCAAAGAAATGTAGTTTCGCACCATTTTGCCACGTTGACTCTTTTCATTGTTGTACTCTTCACTTTGCTGAATCTCTTTGTTCAAATCAGAGACATTCAGTGAGCCATAAATAGGCAGCATAATCATTCCCAGTCTATTAGATACCTCCATTGAGTCATTGATTATGACATCAGCGATTTTATTAGTGGAATCTGAAAGACGATCAAGTCTGTATAAGATCTTACTGAAGATACCTACTTTGTACTGTGAATCGTTGATACAATTGAGCAAACTTTCAGAGAAAACTCTCGCATCATCACCACTGTTGGCTGCCAAGTACTCTCCAAAATAAGATGCGTATAATGACCCCAAACCATGGATCGCTAGCACCAATTTACCATTCTCTTCCTGAGAGCTTGTATTCACATCCTCCTTTTTGCTCTCCTCTTGTAGTTGCAAAGTTAGCTTGGTTAAAAAGGTAAGAAGCCTCGAAAGTGAATTAGAGCCTGGGACACTCGAAAGCTTTGGGTTCCCAAGACTGATAACTTGAGTTTTTTCAGCAGCAATTGACTCACGTATTGAAAGCTGTCTGTGGAACTGGAAACTTTGAGACAGCAAACTCTCGTGATATTCTTCAGCACCATCACTGACGTCGTTATAGACAGGAGAAAGATCAAATAGATAACAAGCTTTGGATTTGGCAACGGACTCTGATGAGATCAGGCGTTTTACAAACTCTGCGATATCATCTTTTGCCTGTACTATAACCATCTGAAAAAATCTGTGCTATATCTGCAGCATCTACTGCTATTTATTACACTAATAGTGTATATTTCGATACAATTGCTTGAGTTTGACTTGTTGATAGAGTGAATAGATGATGATGGTATCTTGTACTTGTGCTATCTATCTGAGTTGTCGATTGCATATTGATTACATAATATTTAATAATAGCATACATCCTTACACAGAACAATATCACCGGGTAACTTTTCCAAACTCTGGGAAATTTCAATTTTTTTCTCTCACTGGAGTCTTGAAGTGAAAAGTGGTTGAAGATTTAGACGAGTTAGAGCTTGATTGACTTATTGTTCTGGGAATACTCCGACTTAACCATTGAAGAAAATCCTGAACTGTGGCTGATTCAGATTGCATGTGTATATAGAGAATGTTGAGCCGTAGTTATATCATAAGGAGTCTTCAAGACATTGGGAGATCCAGTATATCTCTCAGATTCAACAGTACCACTACCACCGGTAGTTCAAGTGACGCAAGTGTGAGCGAGCCAGCAGCACGTCAAGGAAGATCTGTTTTCCAGTTTGAAGATGTCCAAAAGCAAATATACAGAGACGATACAGATGAAGATGTTTTCTTCAGGGAAATCACCAAGATGACTAGAAGTGAAATTGAAGAAATGATCAATAGTGCACCAAAACCTACAGGTAATAGAGAACAATTAGTAGCTGAAAAATACGATAAATTGTTTGAAACTTTCTTGGAAGCGACTAAGAGAAGAGAAGAATTTGTTTCCTCAACTTCCATATTACATAAGTTCCCAAACTTAGGTTTCACACCTAAAAACAAACCATACTCCAAAGAAGAACTCTGGATTAGAAGACAACATCATGCAACTGTCATGGCAAAACTCGGAGCCAATGTGAAAAATGTTTATCATCCATATAAAGACGTCAATAGACCACCTAGAGCAGATCAAATAACAGCCAAGAAATTAATGGCTGCAGGTGCACATTTAGGTCACGCTACCCAGAATTGGAATCAATCAACACAACAATATGTTTACGGTGAATATAAAGGTATTCATATTATCGATATGGAAAAGACTGTATCATACTTGAGAAGAGCAGCAAAAGTTGTTGAAGGTATTGTAGAAAATGGTGGTCTTATCGTTTTCGTTGGTGGAAGACAAGGTCAATATAAAGCCGTTAAGAGAGCCGCTGAACGCTGTCACGGTTATTACGTTGTCAAGAAATGGGTTCCAGGTAAGATCTCAAATTCAGCAGGTAAATTCGGTGAACGTCATGAAATTGATTTTGCTGATATGCCAACTGGACGTGAATTAGAAGGTGACGATGCTAATAGAGCTATCAAACCAGATTTAATAGTTCTCTTAAATCCTGTGGAATCAAAAGTTATCTTGAAAGAAGCAGCAAAGGCAAGAATCCCAACCATTGGTATCATTGATACAAATGCAGATCCAAGTAAAGTCACTTATCCAATCCCTGCCAATGATGATTCCGTTAGATCCACTAACATCATCTGTGGTGTTCTCGCAAGAGCCGGTGAGCAAGGTTTATACAAGAGATTGACCAACGTCGCTGAATACAAGAAATCTATTGGTTTAGCACCAGAATACCCAATGGTTATCGAATTCGAAGAAGAAGAGGAAGATGAAGATAAATTAGATGATAGCTCAGATGATATCATTTCTAACATATCAGATCCAATTTACAATGCTAGTCAATTTGATCCTGAAGAACTTGAAAATATTGATTTAGAAAAATCTGAACTTGATTATGATGACAAAAAGTCCGACGAACAATTATTCGATGAAGTTTTCAACGAGCAATTCAAGAGTTTCAATGATTTGTACCCTTACGGAAACAAGAATTAAGGATTGAAGGAGGATAATTCATTGTAACTTGTCATATATTTAATGTCCCCTTTTCTTCTAACATCATTCATCACATAGGTATAGATATATGCTAATTTTTTTATTGTACATAGACTTCTCTAATAAAAGATTTAAATATTAAGATTCATTATTTGATTGAGTATTAAAGGTACTTGATTAATTCAGATTAGTCATTTATTTATGTATACGGAGGTTGCCTTGAACCTCGGTATGAAGTAAGTGTATCACATGATAGTTCACTTGATGTAGTCATGAAGAATTATATATAAGTCTTAATAGACCGGTAAATATGAGACACCATCGGCTGTAATCATTTTTATTTACAAGACGAGACGTAGCATATCTACTCATCTTTCTTTTCAGGAGTTTCAGTTTCGTCTTCAGAGTCAGATCTTTCATCTTTGGCTTCCTTGGTGAAAATGTAACGGTATAAGATTCTCAATATTAAGAAAAACCAGTAAGCATTGACTAATTGTAAAGCAAAGATCAAAGTGAAGACAATAGGTTGAGAAATCCAACACTTGTATTGTTGAGTTTCCCAGTTCAATTCGAATGGACCAACAGATCTGAATTCAGTCAAGACAGAGTATAAGATCTTGATGTTGATCCAGTGTCTTAAGTAAAACCAAACAAAGACAAAGATGATAAAGAAAGGACCAGTCAAGACACTGTCTAAGTAGTTCAATGTCTTGGATGCAGCAAGGAAGAAGTCAGAAATATCCATAGTGATGTAAATTTCTAAACCAATCCAAGTAAAATGGAATCTGTATGATAAGATAATCAACAAGATTGTTATAATATGATGGAAAACTAATTCATAGAAATCCTTTCTTGGTTTCTCCAATTGTAATAATAAAACAACTGCTTGTTGTGACCAGAAAGCTGCTTGATTCAAGTAGAAGAACTTGAACAAATATTCATGAGTCTTATGTGGGAAATTTTCATACAATGGAATAGTTTCAAAATACCACATTGGCATTTGCTTCATGATATAGAGACCAAGTGGACCACTGAGACCATAGTAACACATAGAGTAAGTTTGTTCCATGAATCTTCTTATCTTTGACTCTCTTTTAATACCAGCTTTGATAGCAAGAGGTCTGAGTATGACTTGCATCAGGAATTCTCTGTAAAATGTGAAGAAAATCATTTGATAAAACACGTATGCTAAATCATTCAAACCTTTACCGTATAATGGAGGTTCTGTTCCTTCGATCTTGTATGATAAGTCCATGAATTTGTGAAGTGGATTTGTTTCAGTGTAGTTATTTGAGAAATAGTAAGCTAGTCTAGTGACCACTAAGAAGACTAAGAATGGTAACCAAGTGTAACGACAACTGATGATCTTAATGGCGATCCAGCCTTTCTTCAACACATCCCAGTCTCCACCTTCACTCTTTTGGTTCAATTGAGCGTTGCGTGAATCATCTTGTTGATCACGTTGTTCTTTTGATCTCATAGTTTGTAAACCTGGAACCGATGTATCTCCTAAAACGATCTTACCGACTGAAGAGTGACGACGTTGTCTTGGTCTTGTTTCACTGGACATTCTTGATTAGCAACCAGTCTATGTGTTAATTTGTTCCAATTGACAATAAGCAGAATATCAAATTGCTTTTACCTTCTTGTTGTGATAAATGATATTTGAGGCTTGTAATTTTATATCCGGATACAGACCCAATATGTAAAGACCGAATACCCTATTTGATCACTGATTCTTGGCAAATAATCAAAACAAATAAATCTTTTTGAGGCTTCAAGACAAAAGATTGTAAAGTTCGAATGGTTGATGATAATGCTAGAAAATTGAACGTATCCTGTGATAGTAAGCACTTGAAAAACACGCTCTTCAGGAGACAAAAACAATAAGAAACTGTTGTTGGGAATTCACGTTTTCTCAGATACTCTTTTGTTTTTCTTTCAAACTAATTTTTCCTTTGACCTCACTCTGCCAAATTCAGACAGGCGGAGTATCGAGGGACTGTTTTATACGGGTCTACAACTTATACCATGTGATTTAGCGCTAAGATTGAGTTATCTATTATAATATACAATAATATACAATTGAGATAGTACATGGCTCATCATTGAGGCCAATCACTCTGTAAAGGGGCTTTGAGAAGTCTGATGTTTGCTTGTCTCCGGGATTTCAATAAGATCTTCTAGTTTCAACAATCCATCCAGAGTGTGTATGTACTTACTGCTTTCTGGATTGAGTTTTTCTAGCCTTGCGAACAAATCACTCTTTGAGCTGACAAAACGTGATTGTGATCCGTTATTATCCCCAGCAGTTAATTTAGCTTTTGAATCATTGTCAAGATCACTCTCTGCGTCTTTGAACTCATCATCATCGTCATCATCATCCTCCTCCTCCTCGTCTTCATCATCTTCATCATCATCATCGTTCACTGCACCAGACTTGTGCTGATCTAGCTCTTCCGGCGTCATTGATTTCTTAGCTTCATTAGCAGGGAAACTTGTCTTTTTCAAAATGTCCTCAATTTTTTTCCTTTCAATTGGTTTGCTTTTATTCATACAGTCAAGCTTGTATTTCATTATTGATCTTATCTTGAACAATACTAAGCCTGAGTACCAACCGAACTGGACAGTACAAACAGGCTCCAGCTGTGCATCACGTAACAACTTATTCACATCGCCATCATCAACATCCCCAATTTGATGAGCAACACTACTACTAAGAGTAGCTCCATCATAAAGTAACTGTTTAGGTAACTTACTGATTTGTAACTTGCTTATCTCGCTACTTGGATCATCGAAATTAGCAGCATATGACTTCAATGTCTTAGGAACTACCAAAGTCTCTTGACCTTCTTTGATCAGATTGTATATTTCTGTATCTGTAGAGCTCTTGATCGATGTTCTGAAAGACTCAACTTGATACTCAGATGCCTTTGGATCAGTCTGTGGATCAAATCCCAATCTGACAAAAGACTGTCTCCATGGTCCTTTTCTCATTGTGTATGCTACGAATGGTAATGCAAATTTCAAAGTTGCACGTAGTTGGGGAGGGATCATCCAGAAGATATGACGACGGATCCAAATAGGTTTCATCTTGAATAAAACTTTGAGTAATTTGATACACTCTAAGAGAGAGTTACCTTGAGAGTTTTGTATTAAACGCTCACGACCTGTTCTTTTCAGTTCCTCGACTTCAGACTTGGCATCATTCAGTAATTTTTCCAGTCTTGGATCATACTCAGTTGGTACTGGATCGTTCCATTGTCTGAAAATAGTATACAATTTCACACCTAGGGCTTTAGTCTCGATTTGTAGTTCTCCTTTACTATTGTAAGCAGTCTGCATTTGATTCCCTGTGTAGTTGTACAAGTATGGAATATTGAACCTTGTGTAACGTAAAAGAGGTGGTAAATCTAGATCCTTGTTCTCAAGTTTCTCAACAGACTTGTCATTCGAGATCATATCTGTGAACTGTTTGATATTGTTCAAATCTCCCTTATATATAGATTCTTTGAAATTGTTCGTGAAGTCTGAATTCTTAGTCACCATTTGAAAATCAGCTAGTTGTCTAAATTTGTAATTTCTACTAAGTAATCCATCGGCTTTGACCTTGTAGTTTATACCCTTCTCCTTACATTCTTCAATACACTTTCTGATATTCCCGTTGTGTTTCTTGAGTAATTTCTTAGGCAATGAGAACTTCATAAGGATATTTTCATTAGTCGACAGCGTTGATTCAATAGCATGAGAATATGGGTCTTTCGGTCTCAGTCTTAGGTATAGTTTAGAGTCTGACTCAATGAAAGATTTGGAGATTTCAGACTTACCACCAATCATCTCCACGGCCTTATCTACATTGTTAACTTTAAGTGGGAACTCAATTGATGTGTAATTGGGTAAGTCTAATGAGTACTCATCTGCAAATCTACTCTGTTTCGCCCCTGTCATTGTGCGTGAGTTGTCTTCTTGTCTTGCTCTAGCTTACCTACCTCTACCATATCAAGAAGCACACCATAATAAAGTCCATAACAAACAAGTCTCGCGTCTTTAAACTTTCCCTTAAAAAGAATTCGTACAGAATTGGGTGAATAAGGTACAAGAAAGGTTTAAGTCTCACAAGGCAAAACTTTAACTATGTACAAGAGTGATCTTTCTAGAGTCATCATTAGCACAATATTAGCAAGACAAGGAACATATATACCCAGCTCTCAGACAGAGAAGAACATTGAATTATTGCAAATCAATTGGTATTTTATTTGCAGAAAATAAGGGACCCTAGACAGAAGAAAAATTCATAATGTCTGAAGAAGAAACCGGTATTCGTCGATCATCAAGAAAGACGAAAGGTATCCACAATGCAAGACTAGAAGAAGAATACGCCGAGCAGATAGCTGCCTCGGAGTCCAATACAAGAGCCAAGCGTCCTAATACTGAGAAAAGCGTGACTCTTACAGCTAAAAAACCTAAGAAAAACGTCTCCGCACCAGAACCTGAACCTAGCGAGTCAGATCAAGATCAAGATCAAGATCAAGAAGAAGAAGTACGTTGCTTAGTATGTGGAGCATGTAATTGGAACTATGACGAGGCAGAAGACACTTTAGGCTTAATGATCTCATGTGATAAGTGTCAGACATGGCAACATGCAAAATGTATGTTTGGTACTACGAATAAGAGAAAATTACCCAAGAATTATTTATGCGATATATGTAATCCCACAGATCCTAAATATAAAAATCTTAAATTTGCTTTATCTTTTGAAGAGTATAATAGACTCAAAGCTGAGAAGGCTGAGAAGACGAAGGCTGTTGAAAGTAAAGCAGAGGAGGAGGAAGAAGATTATGAAGATGAGGATGAAGAGGTAGAGGATGATGGTGCAAAGGAGCTTACTGATGATGAAGAGTTTGAGACAAAGGTAAGTGCTGAAAGTGCCGTTAAAAGAGAGAAGAGAAAGCCTACAAATGATAATGTAAAGAAATATGATAACAAGACCATAACGAACAAAACCCGTCTATCGGTGATCAATCAATTCAAGAAAGTGTTCATGAAGAAGATACCTCAAGACAATAAAGAAAACGGTGAATCTGTTGAAGAACAAGCTGAGAAATGGTCAAGAGAACTAGACCAGGAGTTATTCCATACATTCCCAGCACTCCATGGTAACAAGGATGAAACTTCTCAAGAATACTTGAACAGAGCAAGATCCCTATTGTTCAATATGAACAACGATAAGATCAAATTAGTCTCACGTATATTATCACAAGAACTCACGATACCACAAGTAGTCAAGCTATCACCTGAGGAGATGATGAGTGACGAAACTAAGAAATTTGCAGATAATGTTCGTAAACAAGCGATATCGCAAGTGGTTTTAGTGAATGATGAGCCAAAGGGTAAGATGAAGATCAGGAGGACTCATAAAGGTGAAGAAGTCGTTGAGGATGAGAATGAGGAAGGTGAGGTGTTGACTGAGGCACAGTTGAAAGAAAAGAGAGAATTGGAGAGAAAGGAAGAAGAAGAGATACAGAAAAAGTTAGCTGAAAAGGCTGCCGCTGAAGAGGCTCATGAAGAAGGATTTGGATCTGATGATGTTAATAAAGATGGTCAGGTTGTTGAAGGTGGTGAGAGTAGAGACAATGATATGAATACTAATTTACTCAACGGTACACATATGTTCCATCATAACGATGACGAAGATGATTATAATGAGACCAGAGTGCATTCAGGATCTGAAGATCATGAGGATGTAGAGAGAAGAAGTGTGGGGCTTGAAGATGATAGTTTTCTCGATAATATCATTGGCGATAATGATAATAATAATGATAATAAGGAAAAGAGTAACACACCACAGGAAGAAGATGAGCAATACCAACCACAAGATGGTTCAAATGATCAAGACGATTCATACGATCCTGGTAACATGATTCAGAATAAAGAGATATGGAAAGGAAAAATTGTATTCCCTGGTATAGTTGAGTGTCCCGTAGTGACTGAATTTATTTCCTGTACCGATAAGCAAAAGAACTTACTTGAATTGGTGTCAAATAGTGAGAAGATCATATCACAGTTTAAGAGTAGTAGTAGTTTGGATGATGAGAAGACTATTTCTATTGATGGTAGATTGGATAAGAAAGCTGCTGATCCATATTTACAACAGATAATTCATACTAGAGATATATACCTGATTGAAGTGAAACCAGATAATAATAATCCTGAGTTGAATCCATTAGAAGTTGAAGAAATCAATAACTTGTACTTGAGGTTATGGAAATATTTTGCTAAAAGACAGAAATATGGTGTTATTGGTGGTAAGCCAAGTTATGTAAAGGACTGTTATATAATCTCATTAAACCACCAAGAGTTTGATGAGTTTCCTGAGTTCCTTAAGGAGAATAATTTACTTAGTCCTGGTGAGGATGAACATAATGAGAAACTTTATTTAGTCATAGTCGCCAAAAAGAACATAGAGTTTAGCGATAATAATGAACTGGCTAATTTACTTAGTGGATTAGTCTGATATGTATATTATATAGTGTATTATAATTTACTATTTTTACTAAGAGTAAATTTGACTTGTTGTTATACAAAATAAACCATTTTATATTAAAGATGTAACTTATTTAGTTGAGGGTGATGTAAGGTAAAATTATATATGTGATTTTGATTCTTTGAAAAAACTATTGACTAAACTAAAGTTATTTAAGCTTTAGCAATAGCTTTTTTAACAGAATAGTTTCTTTGTTTCTTTAAGACCATAACTTGGAATCTTTCAAAATCAGATAATTGACTTCTTCTTTCTCTTTGTTGAATCTTTTTAGCCCATGAAGTAGCAGACCATTTAGAATCAATTTCAGCTTTAGCCCATTTTTTAGAAACGGTACCGGTTCTAGCACCTCTTGGTAAACCTTCTAAAACTAATGGAGTTAAAACAACTTTACCTAAACTGATAGATTGTCTTTGGATAGCTGGACCATCGATTAAAACCTGTAATGGAAAAAAATAGTTAGTTAGTTAGTATATTGTGTACTTGGTTGGGGTAATGAGATAGATGGGTATGAAAACTTTATGAATTTTGAAAATGTAGTTGTAGATGTATAGTTTTGTGTGATTGTAGCTGAGGTCAAATGGTTTTATATATGATGGTTTTTCAGTACTTTACATCCAATATGGTATATTCTGGGGGGATATGTTTACTCGAATCTTGGTCTGATAAAATCTTGATACTTTACTCAACGTTGAACAGTTTGCTAATAGAATACACCACTTTTGATATAGTAGAATAATCGGATGCACGTCATTTGTTTCATAAGTCTAGTCTTCTCATATGATATGTTCAACTTCTTCTCTTTTCGTACTTCCCTTTGAAGACTATGTACTTTCATGTATGTATGGTGTATTGATACTAAATCCCCTTGAAATCCGATGAAATTCACAAATCAAACACTTCTTTTCAATCTCTACAACTTGATAATTTCACATTCTCATACTCATAAGTTCTTATTTCCCTCCATTTGAATGATTAATTACATACTCTCTTTTGATCGATGATTTCAACAATTGTAGCTAATTTGTTGTTAACTAAAACAACTCTACCAACTTGGACTAATCTCCACTTGGAAGCCTTTACTTGAGTTTCAGTAGACATTGTATATATGGTGTATATTATTAGATTATTATAAGTATAATATAACTAAAGCTATAATCAAAGTAATATAAGATTGAAATGTAAAAGGTTAGAAATATACTTAGTGATAAATTTAGTTGTATGAAATTTTTTTTCCACTCAGTGTGAAGGTGAAGGTGAGTGAGTGTGGGATTCTCTCTCTCTCTTTCTCTGTCTCTTAGTAAAATCTCACTGTACAAAAAATCTCTCCTTACAATAAAATTCTCACTCTGTTAATTTTCTCTGTTAACAGTGGTGTTCCCAATTGGGAAGGTATTCTCTCTCTCTCTATTGTATTGTATTGTATCGATTTGATTTGATTTGATTTTGTATGTCAGTGACTGCGTATGGTGGGAGGGTTGGAGCATTACTATTAAATATGGATTATGTAATACACTACAGTACACTACAGTATTCTATCCCTCCATCTCTCTTTTTCCTTTGTATTCGCGAGGTATAAGACTAGAGGGTATAAACCCTCATCTGATATCACGTGATATTCGGATTGTACCCTTACCTATCTCTATATACAAGTAGATCTCCCATCTTTCTGGAAAATTAACCATATATATAACCAGATAATCATATACAGCTTCAATGACTTCTATACAATTGACTATATGATAACTTACATCAATTAATCATCAATGTATGTATGTTTATATCTCAATATAACAACTATCAAACCATATCACATTCCACATCAAGTAAAACAACACCTTTCATCATATCAACTCCAATTTCCATCCATCTCAGTTCAAATTCTAAATGATGATATAATTTGCGTTCTAGAAATAAAGATTACCGAAACAACGCCTAGTTTCACTATGGGGTCTTTATATAACATGCGACAATTTTACTTTGCCTGATATTTAGTGATAATCACTTATTTTTCACTTGAATTTGAATTAAGAAGATAGGGAGTTTGAGAAAAGGTTGTTTACTTGAAATGGGGTGGGTTTGATTACAATTCAGATCTAAATGAACCTTTACTAACATTTAATCACTGTTCAGACTCAATTAATCTTCTTTTGCCTCTTAATAATGATTTGACAAATTGATTTCAACGATGTTTCCGTCTTGACCATATCGTATCAGTCTTGATTGATTGAATCAGTGATCCATTGGTACTGAGGCTTGTGTTTAACTCTCGACTCTATACAGATCAACTAAGGTACTCAATCATTGGATCGTAGAGCCTAATCATCAAACTGGTTGCCGAATTTCCGTTGGACCCTTGTTTGTGGTTCTTGTCAGCTTGCAAGTTCTAGTCGCCAATACGCTTTTGAAGACTTCCTTCTTCGAGGATTGCAAGTTATACCACCATATGTCTTTCCGTAGTTCATTGTAATTCCTGTAACACCCTTATAATCACCAGGTTATCCCTCCATCATTCAAATTTAAGCAATGTAACTTATCCAACCCCACGTTATTCAACACAAACAGCCACGTGACTATTATTTAAAAAAATCGACGCAAATTGAAAGACCAAAAATAGACGCGCCTTGTTAACCGACGAGGCAAAATCAAAACAACATAGGGTAAAACAAAATAAATTGTATAATAATTTATTTTATCATGGAGCTAGCTCTAACTTCTATTGACTGATCATCTGCTCTATTTGCCTAAGAACAACTAAATACAATGTCAAGAGCATCACAATTGGAATCCGAAAATGAATCACAATTTCATTTACTAGCTAATAAACTATCAGCTTTCAAGAATGTTGCAAATGAGATTAATCTCGGTGCAGCTGAAGATTCAAGCACTTTGAATAACTTAAACTCAACTATATCTTCATTAATGTCAGGTGTTAAGAACACTAGTATGAAAGTCACTAGAATGATGAGTAATAATCCTTCTCTTTGGAGAATGGTCGCTCTTGGTGTATTAGCCTTTTTCATTCTTTATACTTTGCTGAAGTTTATATAAGGATAAAGAGAAAAATGGGGAAATTTAATCAAATTAATCAAGCAAAGTGCATAATTATCAGGGATAGTATTACATTAAATGGGTTTGTTAGTTACTATATCATACATACGTTCATCATATTTTCTATTTTTTTTTACTTATTTATTTTATTCAATATATGTAATTCAATCTAATTTTTTTTTTTACTTTCGACTAGTTTCTACCGCCTACAACATCTTGTCCAAGTTTATAGTTACCTATTGCCTTACCCCATTGAACTTTTGATCTGTTTATTGGTAGTAATCTTCTCAAGTTCTTAAACAAGTTTTCATTAAGCTTTTGGAAGTTGTTCAAGACTTGTAATTCGAATGAATCTTCAAAATCTTCAATCTTGCCGATGATGTCACTCACTGGTATACTTCCTGAACTCTTGCTTGTAAGTTTCTTACCTGTTTTCAAAACAACGTTACCATCTTCATAGTAATGAATCTTAATCTTGATTTCACCAGTTAATACCGAGCTGGATTTATCGTATGCGTAAAATGACTGCCATTTACCATTGTAGAAATTGCTATCGTTCAAGTTCTCATCTACGATGATGAAATAAATATTATCAGAGTCTTCAACTACTAAACTCTTATAGAATGTAGGATAATGCTGACTTGCATACCCGGCAAATTCTTTATTAAGCTTGGTAACTTCAGGAGAGATAGTATCTTGTAATTCATCAGATGCTTCTTCAACATCAATCACTTTGTTCTCATTGAAATCATAATCGTATTTCAAACCAGTCTCAAGATCGAAAAACTTGATACCGATTTGATTATATTTAGAAATAAGTCCATATTTGTCATCATCCAATGAGATCAATTTGAAATCTTCGTTTAAGTGATACTCTTTGAGATTCTTAGATATAATATTCTTAGAGTTTGGATTGTTTAAGATTGTCTTTATGTCTTTGATCAATGTGGTGTTATTTCCCGGTGGAGCATCGTGGATCATAGAAGATATAATTGTTTCTAATGACATTGTGATATGTTATTTAGTTAATGATGATATTATGTGTTCAAACTTCGTGAATTGACTACAAGTAGTTAATCAATTGAGCCAATTGTAATCTATTCAATGAAGTACTGATCGTACAAGTATGCAATGCCACTGCTTCCCCCTTCTCTTTCCTGCTCTCGTTTTACAAGGAAAAGTCTCAGGTTTTCTTTACGGTGTAATTTTGATTACATAATCATGGCAGTGATAACTATTCTCTATCAGATAAGAATAATGTGTTTATGATAAGCTATGTACGTTGCTATGCTAGTGTTATAATTCAGGTATGCTGTTACAAGGCTATTGTCTGATTATACTTACAGAAAAGAGTGTAGTTCTGAATAACTTAGGTTGAAATTAAAAACTGCTATTAAAAAAAGACGTACATAGAACTAACCCCTTTTCAAACTATCTAATCTAGCTTGTAAATCATCAACATCACCACCACTACTACCACCTTCAGCACCGACTAATTGTGGTTGGTTTCTTGAAGCCGCAGCATTTTCAGTAGTAGAAATACTTGAACTTGGTACACCTGATGCTAACTTATCTGATAGATCTATTCCTATTTCATCCAAAACTTTATTAACAACTTCATCTACTTCATCTTCATCTTCCATATCTAATTCATCATCCATTATATCATCCATTGCATCATCCATCATCTCTTGTTTTTGATCCATTATATCATTAGCTTTGCTGAATTCCATTGTGATTTTCTGTAATGAGGGTAAGTTCATTGTTCTATTCATACCGTTAAGTAATCTTGTTGCTTCTCTCATAGAGGTTGTCATTTGCGTAGAAGATCTCATAGTTTGAATTCTTAATGAGATGGCTTGTAATTGTACTTTCATTCTATCGAACTTCTCGATTTGTTTCTTTGTTCTGATTAAATCCCTAGCTTGAATCTTGACTGTCTTCAACTGATTATTCTTAGCGGATTTCTTAATCTCTTGCACTAGTCTTTTCTCTTGGTTCTGTAACTTTACTTTCTCCCTATCCAATTCTCTCTGTGTTCTCTCTAATTGTCTTTGGTTCTGTAATAAAGTAAGGTGAGTATCCTGTTAGTATACTTGAAACTATGCGTGCCATACTAGAAAAAAGGGGGTAATACGATAATACATACTTTCCTCATCTGCTCCTGAGGAGTGACTTTCTTACCAAACATCCACTCAAACATGATTGTAGTGACTTGATTGCTGGTATATGGTATATGTGGTCTATAGGTATAAGAAGTGTTGTTTATTGAAGTAAAGATAAAGAACAATCTTATAAGGGTATGGCATATCTTCTACTTGTGAAAGGAAAAGCCTGTGCTGTGCTGCTCTGAATAAAATTGTGCAAAGATGTTTCAACTCCTCAAAACAGCAGAGAATTTTTTTTTTCTCACTTTCAACATCAGCGGGCACGTAGATACACTTTTATAAAGATTCAAGAAGTGGAGTTAGTTGATTAGTGGAGGGGTTGTAGATTGTAACTGTTTAATATTCTCCTTTAACAACTATACACAACATGTTATACGAATTAGTTGCCATCGCCCGTGTGCTGGATCCACTCGCTGCTCATCATGAAGCTAAAGAGTATGTATAATTATCACTAGACTACACTTCCGTTGTACCATAAGTTACTGAACATTGATATACTAACATTCACTTTCCCCTATTACAGATTGGCTACAACTATTGGTAAATTAGTTTTGAGAAACAGAGGTGTTGTGCGTGAAATTGCATCATTAGGTGTTAAACCATTACCTAAATTAATGAAAAAATCAGGTGAAACTCATTTTCAAGGCTCACATTTTGTTATGTTATTCGATTCATCATCCGCTGTTCAAAGAGAAATAATAAGATCTTTGAAAAATGATCCAAGAGTTATAAGATCAAATGTTATAAGTATTGATGATTCTAAAAAATACGATATGAAATCATCTGTTACTAGAACTATTCAAGCTATGGAGAATGCAGGTCTTGATTCTGATTTATGGGTATGAAGGATGAAGGTTTAGCTTAGAAATATCATTACTTTTTGTTATTTTCCTACGATTATTTATTATTCTTTTGTTCATTAATTCATGAGCACAATCACCATACAGCAATTGTGTGTCATAACCCTGTATATAAAATAAAGAATTATATAATTTTATGTTAAGATAATGAGAAAGTCTATTCCGAAGTTTTTTTTTCTTAGTGTAAATATGCAATAATGTTCAGTCAATGAGATTATCTATATCGTGGAATGTGAAATCTTCTGGCTGTCTTTGGGGGTGTGTGAATCCAGTGAATAAGGATTTAGATCCAAGTGTGGAGCCTGGAAGTTTGGTAGAGCCTGTAAACCCTGATCCTAATGTGCCATTCTTATTCAAGTTGGAGTTGTTAGTAGTAGAAGTAGCTGAACCTGTACTTGCACTTGTACTTGTACTTGCAGCACCCCAGAATTTTGAAAGTCCTCCAAATGCACTACTGGTACTGAAATTCACAGGTGTTGGTGGCTGGGTCTTTGGCGATAATTGAGTCTCAATGTCTTTCACGGTCTCTTTCACTCTTCCGTCTCCTACAGGAATTGACAGTAATTTCTTTGGTGATAATGTCAGTTCTTGAGTATTGTTGGTGTTCAGTTTAGGTGCGCTCTTAGGATCTACGTGTTTCATATGCTCACGGGTCACAGTCAATGCATTTTCATCATTGTGTCCCCCTGAAATATTCATATCTAGAGTTATTACCTTGTTTGGACGTAAGAAAGATGAGAAGAACCCGGTAGAGTTTTGAGAGTTGAGAGGTATGGTTGTGTTTGCAGTCAATGGCGGAGATGAGTACGATATTGATGATGACAGTAAACTGTATGGCGAAGGTAAATGAGGAATCATTTGCGGACTTGTTGATGGTATTGGATGAGTTGAGGCTTTTCCATTGTGTTCATGTTTTTTATCAAGGTCATTGTTAGCTTCATTCTGTAGTTTTTGTGAAACTTTTGACTTTTGTCTACTCGAAGCTGAAGAGCTACTTCTGTCTTTCTTGAATTTAGATGAACGAGAAGAGGAATGTGAACTGGATTTCAATGGCGATATCACTTCTTTAAGTTCTTCTTCAGCGGCTTTGGCTTCTTCGAATGCACTCATTAAATATGGTAATTTTTCAGAAATGGTGGTACGATGTAATGAAGAAGATTCCTCTAGATTCATAGAAGAGAACTTATTCTCATCTCTTCTTTGACGTCTTTTCTCTATATTAATAGTAGACAGTGAACTATTAGGATCAACATCCTTGTCACCGCGTTTATGCTTGTGATGAGGGTGATGCTCGTCACTGAAGTCATCAGATCCATAAAGAGTGTCGTCCATTGTAGAAGGCAGCGATTCTAGTTCATCATCGTCAAGGTAGTCATATACTTCATCGGTGAAAACGGTAGCGCTTGAAGCCTTGGATTGAGTCTCTGAATTAGCATTCTTTAGTCTCTTCTGCTGCTTATTCTGTAGGTTTTGCATTTTCATACTTTCAAACATCTTCTCGACGTCATTGACCACAGAAATACATTCCATTGCACCAATTGTATCATTTGCACTAACACAATCGTTCAATTGACCTAGTAAATTATTGATGAAGTTCTTATAACTGGCCACTGTGTCTTCACTTATACCACCATTACGTTTCTTCTGTCCTGTTTCATAATCGAATTCATCTTCCTCGTCTTCCTCCTCTTCGTAAATCAGATTCTCTAAATCTATACCAATGTTAACAAGTCTGGCTTTTGAGTAGTTGATTGAGATCTCATCGGATAGGAAATTCTTCAGTTTTATTATACGTAGACAAAGTTCTGTTAATATAGTACCTGGATCTGAAATTCTCTGCATTGGCGTTAAGAGTCTACTGAAATGATTTAGTTCCTGGATCTCATCGGACAGCTTATTGATAATCTTATGTAATTCAAGACACGCAGTGATAACACGCTTGGCGATCTCATAGTTGAATTTCCTCTTCTTCACATCTTCTTCATCAAGGAACAATGATTGTGATATTTTGAAATCCAGCGTTTGAAATTCCCAGTTGTTTATACGAATTTCAATCTTCTCCAAATCTCTTAGCACTTCGAACCCTTCAATACAATATGATTTCAATTTGGCGTCCGATATCTCATTTATTATCGTTATGAGTTCCTGTGTCTTTGACTTTTCTTTATTTAGGTTTGGATCCTTCAGTAAGGTTATAAGCGGATCGGAATATACAGATACTTCCGTCATTTTTGTGATCTATCAATTTATGCAGTCTCTGTGAATGTTTGTTATTTGAATACCAGTACAAGAGCGATCGCTGTTTATCTTTGTCTGATGCTATGTGCAATATCGTATTTCAGTTCTACTTTCTAAGCGCTTATGGGTTTTTCAGTGTTTGTGTTGTTATTTTATGTATATGTCACCTATGATGTAAAACGCGAGCGAGAATTTTGACTATGGTAAGGTATGCGAGTTGTCAATTAATGAACAGTTGAATGCAGAATGATATGATATGCAAGACTTGAAAAATGAGCCCTTTTGTAATAATGACAATATGAATAATATATGTAAAATTTTAGTGGGTGTGAATGGTATATACGAAACGATTATATCACTGTGATCAAAAGGGGAAGAGATCTAGATCTATACCGTATTAATGCAGGAAATTTTCCAATTCTCTATGAGGATAAACCAATTTTTGAACAGTCCCACAATGCGATATTCGAGAATAATGTACTTCTCTACTTAGCTATGTTGCCAATTTGTCAATGAAATGTAACACAGGCGTGCAAATGCCTCTAGGTACCTAAACTGCATCCCTGTTGTTGATCGTGATTATTCAAATCGTCTCATCAAATTTTTTCTTCCTAATAAAAATCGATTATGTAATCACGGTACATACCGACTGAAAAAAGTGGTCAGACCTTCTGATTGGTCTTTATTATAGTGGTATTGCGTATATAGTTTGTGGGGTAAGTACATAATGAAGTAATGTTATTGTACATGTATACATGAAGATAAATAAATGAGAAATAGTATATTTCTAAAATGAAAACGAAAATGAAGAAAATGAATATATAATTTTGTTATACACGGGACTAACTCAACTTTAAAATGCAACTTTGATATTTTTTGATAATACAGAGAGAGTTGAGTGTTGAAAAAACACTCAGATAATATGATGATGAGGTCTAATACGACAACAACCACATTTCTTGATCAAAGGTACTGGAATAACTTGTAATTCCTCGGTATTTGGCTTCACTGTTCCATCTGGATTCAAATGATTGTATGATTTTCCTAACATGATAGGTTTCTGACCTTCAGCAGTACATAAGCAATTGAGTGAGATAGTAGATGAAGTTCTTGAGATGGTATTGGATGGCTGTTGTGGTTGTTGTTGTTGGGATGAAGAAACAGGTGGAGGAATGGTGGAACTAGAAGGAGCAGGAATAGGTTGCGCTTGCGCTGTACTTGAGTTTTCCAAGCTAGTTTGACCCAAGCCTGAGGATAATCCAGATGTAGGAGATGGTGCACCAGAGGAAGAGTCTTCTTGCTGTTGAGTTTCGTGAACGCTAATACATATACTTTCTTGTGTATCAGGTTCAGATTCTTCTTTGACTTCCTCTAACTCGGTTTGTTCTTCTACCAACGGAGGTAAAGTACCAGAGTCTGACATTGATTCTGCACCGTTTGCGTTACCGTTACCATTACCGTTGGATGCGGCGTTACCGTTGCTGTTACCATTGCCATTACTTGTAGGAGGGGCCACGGAGTGATCAGAGATAGAAGGTTGAGCTGGCGTACTTAACATGGAAGAAGAAGTAGTATTGATAGAAGCAGAAGAAGGAGTTGATCCGAGCATAAAGCTAGGACGACCATTTTGAGGAGGTGGTGGATTGGATAAACTTCTAGCTTTTGTGATCAATGAAGGTGGCGTGGAGTGACCAGGAGATGAAGGTTCATGTGCTGGTACTTTTGCCGCATCTACTACTCCAAGCATAGATTTTATCCTCACTGGAGGTTTGTCTTGATTATTAGAGGATGCTGAATGATTTGTACTACTTGGCAAAGTCATAGTGGAAGGAGGTGTATTACCGTTTGTCACGATAAATTTCGTTGAGGATGCAATTGAGGTATAGCTATTTTGTCTTGAATATTGTCCATTACCACCGCCTGCAGCCACGATTTCCATTGGAGATCCGTACTCGACCTTACCTTTGAAATCAGAGTGATCTTCATGATGGAAGAAATTACACTCGTATTCATTTTCATCAATACACATTTCGATACTCTGGAACGCTGGATCGTTGAATAAGTTGAATAAAGTGTATCTTGTATTAGAATTTGAGTCACATAATCTCCATGCTAATCTAGCAATACCAGTATTTGGGAACTCCTTGGCAAATTTGTACTCTGAACCAGGACCTTTTGATGTATCATTCTTACGGAAGTTTGGATTCTTGTTTGAATAACTTGTATAGCTTGCTTCATATTCTTTATAAGAGCTTTCACTCTTAGATGCTTCAATGAAAGGAGTACCTTGGTAAAAGATACAGAATAGTATCATACCAATAGCCCATAAATCCATCTTGAAAGGGTTATAAGGAGTTCTCTTGGGCATTGAGATACCTTGTAAAGATGCAACTTCCGGTGGAGTATAAGGAGGTGAACCAACCAAAGTGTTTAATAATCTAACACCACTCTTGAAATCACCTGGAACATTATGACCATATTCAGAAACACCAAAATCCGTTATCTTCACAACTCCATTTGGTGTGAGTAAGATATTCTCAGGTTTCAAATCTCTATGCACAATATCACATTCATGTATGAATTTGACACCATAGACGATTTGCTTGAATACACATAGTTTTTCCTGCTGTGGTACGAATTTCCATGCTGGTTTTTGAATCAATGCAAATAAATCTGTCTTACATAATTCAAGTATAAACCCCCAGCCGCGAGAGATATTCTGCTGATGTGGTATCCGAATCAAACCATAGCAATTGACAATATGAAGACCATTTGATAAGTTCTTATGGATGATATACTCTTGTGATGCTCTTTCATAAAATTCCTTGGGAGTTTCATTCTTGAACAGAACAAATTTCTTCAATGCATAGATTTCCTTAGCCTTGTTAATCTTGTGAACTTTACGCACAGACGCCGAGGCACCGGTACCTATACTTGAGTGATCCATCATTACGTATTCTTCTAGTAAATTTGTACATGACTCTTGGAACGCAGGTGGTAAGTAACTATTTGGATCTTCTAATGGGAATGGTAAGTTATTTGATTCTTCTTCATTCGCATCGCTTTGCTTTATAGAATGGACAAAACTATTGTTGATATTATTGACACCATATGGGTTATATTCCATCTTAGTACTTTTACGAGATTTTGGAACATCGTCAATGGAAGGCAGTCCTAGTCTTGGTGGTTGTTGTGGTTGTGGGTGTGATTGTGGGGGTTGTTGTCTAGGAGATGCAATAACATTACCTGAAACACCTAGCATATCATTGATCTTTGTGTTATCCATTGAGTGACCAAGAGTAGTGTTTGATCTCTGAATGCGTTGTTTCGGAAGTGCGACATTGGATGCTGATGAGTTCTGATGATGACGAGATGATAAGTCTGGCTTTGAGTCGTTTTTATGATGAGTTATCCTATGCAGTATGGAGCTTGATGACCTTTTCAACTCAATTTTTTCAGAAGTATTCGAGCCTTTTGAGCTAGATGGCGTAGACAATGCTTTTGGATGTGGTATGGATGATGTGGATGTGTTTGAGTTTATCAACTCCGATTTCAACTGGGGATTTGGTGGATTTGGAACATCATGATGAATATGTGTAACTTTTTTCAAAAAATTTCTAGCCTTATGAGACGAGCTAGACTCAGATCTGTTCATTGACTGTGATTTCAAGTCAGTGGAACTCGACTGAGTTGCCTTTTTCTTCAATCCAGAGACGGAAACCATTGTTATTTATGAAAAATTGAGCAATGGAGATAGTAAGTTATGAGCTAGCAACTTATATATTGATAGCAGCCCAGAAAAAGTAACCTACTTGTAGGAGAGAAGTGTAATGAGAGAAGCAAAGGGAATGTATGCAAAGAAAAACCTTGTAAAGGGAGTTGGGTTTTGACTCTTAGAGTATAATTTATAATGAATGGGTATAGTATGAAGTATATAAAGTAATAAAAATACAGAATACATAATATAGTAGCATCGGTGTTGTATTTGAAATAATTAATTGTCTATTTTCTGTTTCTGCTGCTGCCTCTCTCACTCTGTTTCTCTCTCTGTGTCTTACTGCCTCGCTAAAACTAATTCTTAGCATAGAAGTACAGCCAAATTGGGTAATTTATTAAGCATCCAAGTTCCTAATCGGGTAATTCCATGTGAATTTCCTCATTTGGCAGTAAAAAGGGGTCCATCCCCGAACGTGTCTCTTTTTATGACATTGGCAAATGTTGTGCCATTTAATAGGATTCCGAGTTTCCCCATTTGGCAAAAGACCCATGCCTTGCTATTATTATACTATAGCACTGCACTGCCCTATTGGAAACCCCTACTAAATCATCATCTCATTTTACCTCACAGAAAAAGAAAGAAACTTTCTATAGAAAAATTCCCCTTGCATTGATTGCTATCTTATTACATATATCTCTTTTCTAGTAAGAATACAGTTGAAATCACAGCTTAATCACCATTAATACAAGCCATTGAGTGATACAGATTGACAAAGATGCCAGAAGGAAACGTATTGGTTGTTTCTAATAGAATCCCTGTAACTATCAAAAAAGTTTCAAATAGTGATAATGATACTGCCCTAGATGTCAAGAACAAGTTCACATATACTATGTCATCAGGTGGGTTAGTCACTGCATTACAAGGTTTAAAGAGTCCATTTCAGTGGTTTGGATGGCCAGGTATGTCAATTGATGATCCTGATGAAATAGAACAGATTGAGAAAGATTTGAAGCAGAAGTTCAATTGCTATCCGGTGTGGTTATCGGATGAAATCTCTGATTTGCACTATAATGGATTTTCCAATTCTATATTATGGCCTCTTTTCCATTATCACCCGGGTGAAATGCAATTTGATGAGATTGCATGGGCTGCATATATCGAGGCAAATAAGAAGTTTTGTGATATCCTATATAGCAAGGTTCAAGAGAATGATATTATCTGGGTGCATGATTACCACTTGATGTTGCTGCCATTGATGTTAAGAGAGAAGTTAGAAGCCCCTGAAAACAAAGGTAAGTTCAAGAATGTCAAGATTGGATTCTTCCTTCATACTCCATTCCCATCAAGTGAAATCTATAGAATCTTACCAGTGAGAGCAGAGATCTTGAAAGGTGTGTTATCATGTGACTTGATTGGTTTCCATACTTATGATTACGTTAGACATTTCTTAAGTTCTGTTGAGAAAATCTTGTCAATACCAATCTCACCACAAGGTGTTAATTACAATAATAGAAATGTTATCGTTGGTGCATATCCAATTGGTATTGATACTGATAAATTCTTGAATGGATTGAAGAAAGACAGTGTTAAAAATAGAATAAATCAATTGAAATCGAAATTTGGTGATGATGTTAAGTTAATCATTGGTGTTGATAGATTAGATTATATTAAAGGTGTACCACAAAAACTTCATGCTTTCGAAATCTTCTTGGAGAATCACCCTGAGTGGATTGGTAAAGTGGTCTTGATTCAAATTGCTGTGCCATCAAGAGGTGATGTTGAAGAGTATCAATTTTTAAGAGCAACTGTTAATGAATTGGTGGGTAGAATCAATGGTAGATTCGGTACTGTGGAATTCGTGCCAATCCATTTTATGCACAGATCTGTACCTTTTGACGAACTGATCTCAGTGTATGCAGCCTCGGATATTTGCCTTGTCTCCTCAACTAGAGATGGTATGAACTTGGTCTCATACGAGTATATCGCTTGTCAAGGTGAAAAACATGGTTCATTAATCCTCAGTGAATTCGCAGGTGCTGCTCAATCTCTGAATGGGGCCCTTATCATAAATCCATGGAACACAGAAGAATTAAGCGAAGCTATTTACGAAGGTTTAACCATGAGTGATGAGAAAAGATTAGGAAACTTCACCAAGATGTTCAACTATATCTCAAAATTCACCGCTAGTTACTGGGGTGAGAACTTTGTCAAAGAACTTGCTAAATTATAATTATAATGACTTACTGACCCACTTTCACTTTCACTTACAACAACTTATTTATTTTATACACTTATTTATTTATAATACTCGCTACCCATACATAAATTATATACATTTTCATACATATTTATTACCTAATTATTAATCATATCATGAAAATACTAGCCTTTTATCTACATTCTTAACTAATGGAGTTAAATTATATGCAGCTGAAAAATTCACATTTTTTTTAGCGTCTTAGGAAAAATCAAAAAAAAATGAGAAAAAATGAGGAGGAAGAGGAGAAGACAGTACTAGTTTATGAGGTTGCATATTTGACTTTGATGATTGATTAGCATAAGAGGTAGTCAGTAAGGATAAGTTACATACAGACTTGTTCATTATTAGGTTCAGTAGGAGTAGATCAAGAGTTTGATAAGATTGATTACTGTCATTTACTCAATTGATTGCTTTATTGAAATAAGTGAAATATTCTCGAATAGTAGCTCAAAGGGTATTCTTATTGGTTACATCTCTGATTGCTCAGCAGCATATACAAGATACTAGGTATTCCTACTTCAACACTCTTATAGAGGGCTCTCATTGAATTCAAATCATTGTATACTATATTTCCAATTACTTACGCAACATACAGAACAAGCTTCGTCGTATAAACATTCCTCACTTGCTTTTTTAAATACAAGCAACAAAAATGGGTCAATTGATATCACAACCGATAACGGACAAGAACATAAAACTCACGAGGTACAATCATCTATCACATTGTATTGGTGAGATGCAAGGCTATAGATTCACTATGGAAGATGCATTTTGTGATCTGAATTGTAAGTTTGATATTAATGGGAAGATCATACTAGATGAGTTAGAAATACGCAATGAAAGCAAAAGCGGTAGTGGTAGTGGAAGTCATAGTGGAAGCAGCTCGCATAATGAGAACGATGATCACTCAAAAATAAAACACGTTACTGATATAGATATACGCGGTGAATATATAAACGATAACGATCATGTAGTGAATCAAGAAGCAGAGACTAATGAACAGCCGTCGTCAACGCCAATGGATCCTAATGCACTCACGGGATCAGATGAGAAACAAATGCTGATTCAGCAGGAAGAACAAGAACTCAAGGAGACACTAGATGATATAAGGTTGAACATCTATGGAGTATTTGATGGTCATGGGGGTAAGATGACATCTGAATTTCTAGGAAAGACAATCTCAATTGTGATAAGAGATGAAATTATCAGGAGAATTAAGAAATTACCACTTGAGATACGGAAAGAATTGACTAAGAATGATTACACAAATGTTATAAATTATATAAATTTCCCCAAACTCATAAAATCATGTTTCATGAAGTGTGACTCAATGTTTTACAAGAACGATGGAGACAATTCAGGATCTACCGCTGTGGTAATGGTCATATTTCAAGGATACTTATTTGTTGCAAATTCAGGTGATTCGAGATGTATCATGTCTTGTGATAAAGGTGCTTTGAAGACATTATCATTTGACCATAAACCTAAGAACACAGGTGAGCTTATGAGAATTCACAATGATGGTGGGTTTGTCAAGAATAATAGGGTCAATGGTGTATTGGCACTAAGTCGTGCTTTTGGAGATTTCTCATTCAAGACGCATAACTCAAACTATCATCAGAAACTGATCAATTATCGAAGAGGTGTAAGTAGTGAGAGTGGTTATAATTCGGGATCGCCAATAAGACAATCACCATATGTCACAGCGCAGGCAAGCATAGGCACATCACCAGTACACAGCTCCATCGCATCATCTCCAATGAACAATAGAAGAAGAAACATGTCTTTGAGCTCGATAAAAAGTTCAAACTATAAACTAACCCCACCTGAAGAGTATCAAGTGACGGTAGAACCTGATATTATAATGCATAAACTGGTCTTCAAAGACGACTTGGCTAATAGAGGAGGTGATGAATTTGTAGTGATTGCATGTGATGGTATTTGGGATTGTTACAAGAGCTCAACTTTGATTTCACTGATAAGGACAAAGTTATCTCTAGGTTTGAAATTACCCGAGATTATTGAGATTATCCTAGACAATTGTATCGGAATGGCAAACACAATAACCGGTATAGGATTTGATAATATGACTATTATCATAATAGCTCTGCATTTCAACAATCCTATACACTCCTCAATGGGTCATACATCTTCAAGTCAGTCAAAGGCGTCTATTGAGACAGATAACGAGAGTAACGAATTAGATCAGTGGTATAATTACATGAAGAACAAAGTCCTAGATGAGAAATTTGGCAAACTAGGTCATTAATCCTCGCATAAATATACCTATATACTGTAAATACTTAGCATAATATACAACATATCATTCGAACACACATAACTATAACTCATACTGTGGAACCCCGGATTAGTTACCCCAAATTATCCACGTGATTTACTATGCCCTGATTCAGGTCTCTCTGGAAAAATCGAGAATTTTTTTATTAGCAGCGAGACGGTACACCGCGGCGTGCGTGAGATGATTGACATCTTTGAATCTGCAGAAGGCTGACATAGAGAGTGACAGTAAGTATATGTAAAGCTGTCTTCTTCTTGTTATTGTTATTTTTGAAACTACTTCTATAGTACATATATTCAATTAGTCTTACTGATTACACAGGATATACATTACATACTTTAATCATACAAAATGTCTGCAATTGCACCAGAAGGTACGTATACTCATCTCGGTCATGTGGTTTCATTTTTTGTCAGCCGTTGTCAGAATTATAGGGAACAAAATACTAACACAATCACTCAATTGAACAGTCTTATGGGCACAAAGATCCAGTTCAACTGATTCTTCCAAGAATGTCGTTTACTTAACTATCAAAATCATTGATATTGAAGAGCCTTCCATTGAATTGACTTCTACTTCTCTTAAATTTTCGGCAAAATCAAATGACAAACAGTATCACTTAGAATTAGACTTTTACGATGAAATCAATGAAAAGGAATCTAAATACTCTACAACCGGTTCAAAGGTTTTCTTTGTGTTAGTAAAGAAGAACTTAAACGAATCATACTGGCCAAGATTAACCAAAGAAAAAGTCAAATTACATTACATCCATACCGATTTTGACAAATGGGTAGATGAAGATGAACAAGATGAAGTTGAAGATGATATCGGAGAAGATCTCGGTGCACTCAATGGTATGGGTGATCAATTAGATTTCTCTAAATTAATGGGTGGAGCCGGTGGTGCTGGTGGTATGCCTGACTTAAGTGCTTTAACCGGTGGCGCTGGTGGCGCTGGTGGTATGCCAGATATGGCTGCTATGATGCAAAGCATGCGTGATAACGATAGCAGTATTGATGCCAATGCTGATAGTAGTGATGATGATGAAGAAGCTGAATCTGAAGCTAAACTTGAAGAAGTTAAAGAATAAGAGAAATAGATGTATCTCGGCTGATTGGTTTTTATTGAAGGGTTTTACTTCTCAGATGTTACTTGATAACAGATAAATCTGAGAGTAACCGTGATTGTATATATAGACGAAACCAAGGAGGTTTCTTACTGTACAGTTGTCACTCTTTCTCTTTTTCTTTTCTTCCCCCACCCATTTTTTTCTTATTCCCTATTATGATTATTTATTTACTTATTTACGTATTTTATGTACTTAGTTAAAAAATTAATTGATACTCATCAGAATCTAATTACCTCGTTCACTCGAGCATAATTGTCTGGTTACATTGCCATTTCTCACCTGGTGATAGCTTGATAGGTTTCATCACTTGACCGGGCTCAACACAGACCATTCTAGTATAGTCTGACTTGGGTTCGAAATCAGACATTTTGGAAACTCCTGTACTCCATGGGTTCCAAACAACGATATCGGTCAAGTTCTCACTGCGTAGGATACTGATATTCTTGTCATCGGAGACAATTTGAATCTTTGAATTTTGTTTATTCGTAGCAGAGACTCCTTGGTATAACTTATCTGTCTCACCAGAGATGTATAGCATTGGATCAGTTTCTTTTTGTGTAGTCGAAGCAAGTCTATCAGTGTATTGAGTATCTTGTAGTCCGAAAATATAAGTATCTTTCAGCCCTGGCTCTTCTAGCAGGAAATAAGAATGAAACAGCCATTGAAACTCAAAACTGGGGGATATTGTCGCCTCTTCATTTTCTGGTTGCTGCTGAGTATTAACCACCTCAACGGCCATATTGACGCTAAATTCGTACAATGTGATAGTCAAAACCACCTCAAATGGTACTTTTTTAACGTTCAGGTTCTTACACCAAGTCTGATACGCAGGATACGCTTGTAACTCTATATTGGTCTCTGGAGAAAGTTTCAGCTTTACCTGAGTTGAGAAATTTGAAATTTTTATAGAATCATCAACCAACTCCCATACAACATTCCTTGCAAATCCATGCTGTTGAATATTCTCCAATGACTTGATCTTGTCTGACTTACCAAAAACTGGGAAGACTAAAGGAACGCCACCTCTAATAGGTTTGTTCTTTCCAGTTGGTTTGATTGAAGCAGCGGAAGATACAAACAGCGCTTCCTTTATATTTGATGTGTCTTCTTCTTGATACTCTGAACTACCAAGTAATCCACTGGATGCTCGACGGTATACTGGATCTTGAGACTGTACGTATGATGGGTTGTTTGAGTAGTCACAACTGAAGGAAATCAATGTTGCTCCAAGCAATGAAACTTTTGCATGGGTTTTGTGGTTCTTGGGGTTTGTCAATTCGATTATCCCCTCGGATTGATTTACTGACATGATTGTGGGGTATAATTGGATATGCTCCAGAAGAAAGCAAGTTTATATGAGACATCATTATAGCAAGAGAGAATTACATTGCATATATATACTCATCAAGAGAAATAGACTGTAACATTGTACGTTGTAAAATAGCCTACATCGTTCTTATCTCATTCGCAGAAAATTTCTCCAAAATTATCACTTCACGCGCGCGCCGCGTACACCTTAGCTATATTAATTGTAAATTTTATTTTTGTACAGTATTATTAAACACACAAATGCAACAAGAGACAATATACATTATATATACTACTACCATTATAAATTCTCTCTAATATTTTTCTTCAGTAATTCAATTTCATCAATCATACCACGTATAGCGAGCTTTTGTCTTTGTGCTCTTTGTCCTCCTTTGAGAATATTAATATTTTTCTCCTCGTTGTTCAACTTACTTTCCAGTGATTCAATAAGCTCAGCTTCTTTTCTCAATAATTCTCTTCCGTTATAATCACTTGATGTCGAATCAAGATTATCGTCGTCCATACCGAAGACATAAATACTTCTTAGTCCATATAAAGCAACTAATGTACAGATTGCAAATGCAACATATCCTTTGAATGTGAAACCTTCTGGTAGTGGTGGAGGTTGCACATTTTCACCAGATAAGTCAAGCCATTTCTTACCTGAATTAGCAGCTGCGTTACCAACATATGGAGTATTGGATTTTTTACACATCTCGATATGATTTTTAGGCAAACCTCCATTCTTATCAAGTTGCTCTTTCAAAGCTACTGGATCTTCGATTAAAGTCAATGCTAAACCTTGTTCAAGATGGAAATCTAAATGACAATGGAAGAACCACACACCTGGGTTATCTGATTTGAAACGAATGACTAAGTATCCATTTCCTGGAACAACTATGGTATCTCTCTTAACAGGGTATTCTGGGTATTCAAGGGTATCATCATTTGGATCATAGTGTACTGGATCATCATACTCTTCTGATCTTGCCACTGCTTGGAATTGATGGCCATGTAAATGGAAAGGATGCTTGTTGTCATCTTCATTATTGACGACAATTTCGACGACTTCATTTGGATTCAAGACATATGAGTTTGTGTTAGATCCGTATATCTTGGAGTTCAATATTAACTCATCTTCACCATCTGGGGCACTGAAAACACTATAGAGTGTAGGCACCTTTGGTGCAACATAAGTATGTTCATTGAAGAATGCGTAGTTAACACCATCACCTAAGTTATCCATATGTAATGTAAGCTCAATACGATGATCAGGATCAGGTAAGATTTCTTCTTTGTCTGCAGGTACGAGTAAGAAATCATCGAATGGCTCAAATGAGTCAACATCAGAGTACTCAGTCTTAGGGTCGGAGTTTGGTAAACGTTTATCGTAAGTTAAGTAGTTAATACCAACGTATTGTAAATCACTTGGTAGACTGTCTAACATGTCAATATCAAATGCTTGAACAATACAGAAGTTCTTAGTTGGACTCTTCTTTGTCTTCAGCAAAACACTCATTCTTTGGCCAACTGTAAGGTAAATCATTGACGCCTTTTGTGGCTTGACGTATGAACCATCCACTTCTACTATATATAAGTCATGATCCTCGATAAATAAATATTGTGATACCATTATACCAATGTTGGCGATTCTTAAAAGATAAGTCTTATCTTTCTCAACATTCAATGTAGCATTTCTTGTATCCATGAACAATAAGTTCTGTGGAATTGGTTCTGAGCCTGTTGGGTTATAACGTGATAGTTGCTTCTTGACTAAAACATCACTTGTATCATGATACCAGTCACTTAGACTTATGTGTAGTTCTTCATCGTATCCTAAACTATCGTCTATCTCCTTGTTATGCACAATAAACAAACCTCTTAAACCATCACTGTATTGAGATCCACTATGACTATGATACCAGTATGTTCCTTCTTGATCAACTACAAAATCATATAGCATTGTCTCGCCAGGAGGTATCGGACATTGTGTTACCATTTGAGGGCCATCCATCCACGAGGATCCATTTTGTAAGAGTCCGTGGAAATGTAATGAAGTTTCCACGTCTAACCCATTATGCAAATGTAGTTGTAATCTATCACCTTTGTTAACCTCTATCGTTGGTAATGGCCAAGTACCGTTGAATGAAATAACAGGTCTTTCTTTCACGCCATCGGGGTTGGCATTAATCCACTTTGTCTCATAATGTAAGACGTGCGTCTTACCAAGAGCGAGTGAACTTTGTAAAGCTAAGAGCAGTAGTACAACCGTTGTAAATGAAGGAATCATCACTTGACTTACAATGTGTATTACTATGAGTATAACTTATATTATGTCTGGCTTAACATGTATACGAATCAGTCAAAGATCAACAAAAGAAACTTATTTAAACTCTTCAAAATATATTTCATTCACGCATATTATGTGAAAACCCTTACAAAAAATATAATGATTATGTAATGTATCAAAGGCAAATTTTAAACTTTATAATGAGTGATTGATGTCCACATATTACAGCATCTCAAAATAACGCACTAGTCACTCATTTTAGACTACACCTCGGACCATATAATCGATATGTTTTAGCAATGGTAAAATTGAACACTGATATCCCTCTATAGCTCAGCTGGAAGAGCACAAGACTGTAATTTCATCACTGAAATCTTGGGGTCCCTGGTTCGATCCCGGGTGGAGGGAGTTTAATTTTTTTGTTTTTGTTTTTGTAATAATTATTACTTGTCCTTAATTTTCACTCTATTGTGAGTATCTGATATGTCATAAGCTCAACTTTACTCATAATAGATGTGCTGAACTGCTTTTTGCCCGTTAATAACCCACCATCCACTCACAAATAAATCAATTAAAAAACAATACGACCCCTTAATCGGTTGCCTAAAACATATAATCTCCACTAGACACCTCTAAAGAATCTTTATTTTTCTTTTGTTTGAGCACAATTGCCAAAATAATGTTTATATTTAGATACATTTTCTAGAAAGACTTTGGTATACTTAGTCACTTGAACTGGCACAAATACGGATATTCTGCACAAATAGAACCACCACAACAATGGATTTGACCATCCCACCGAACTGTGATGTGCAGACGGAAGAGAAACTGCTTCAGTTAGTCAATGATTTCCAAGAAGGTTATCTCACAGAAAAAGGTTATATTCGTAAGCGTGAAGAGATACTTGAAGCGTTAGCTATTCCAATTGCAACTCCTCCAGTTTTCAACAAACCAAATAGCCTTGTAGCTGGCACCAATAACGCATCGTCGTCACATTCACGTTCAGAAACCTCTCATAGTGTAGATCATGAGTTTGCTTCCTACACAGATGAGAATGCATTTACTCCAAACTTCCATGACAATCATACTCATTCATACTCAGAGAGTTATAGCGAGAATCAGCAGCCATTTGACATGTATGATTCTAATGCTAATGAATACTACTATTCTTATCAAAATGGAGACTATGACGCAAATGGTGGTGAGGTGAAAGAGTTACAGAAGCCACTAGAGCCAAGAGACGTTTCAGACTGGATCAAAGATGGATTCGACAATTTGCCTATCATATTGAGGCATAGAGGAACCACATATGCAAGAGAATTAGCGATAAATGTTGTTGATTTCAAAGGGAAAGAAAGTGCCACTATAACATGGGACAAACTTTATCTTCGGGCAGAGAAAATTGCTCAACATATCATCCATAAAGCTGCTCTATATCCAGGTGATAGAGTATGTTTAATATACCAAAATACTGAGATTATTGACTTCATTGTCGCTTTATATGGGTGTTTCCTTTCTGGAACAGTGGCTGTACCAATGAGTAGCTCGTCTCCTGTACGTGACATGGTGAAGATAATGACAGATACTCAATCGCATTTATGTTTGATGTCTGATTCTGTATATAAACATTTCGAAAAACAAAATACATCAAAAAGCTCAAGCATATGGCCTAAAGGAGTTGATGTATGGAAAACATCAGATATGGGAACATATCAACCTCCTTCCAAGAAATCAGATCCTCCACCTATCAAAATCAGTGATTTGGCATACATAGAATATACCAAGAGTTCAATTGGAGAACTTCGAGGAGTTGTGATATCCCATAGAACTATAATGCATCAAGTGAGATCACTTGCATCTATATTCAAGAGTATGCCTGACTTTGATTCAAAGTCTTTTGTTAGATCAGATATAAGGTTTACCAAGTCCAGAAATAGTGTATTAAGTACATTGGATGTAAGAGAATCAATTGGTCTAATTATGGCAGCATTGTTTACTGTCTATACAGGAAATCCACTCATTTGGACCCCTCAAAAAACCACAGAAGTTGCTGGTTTGTACGCTCACATAATCTCGAAATACAGAGTCTCTATACTGTTGTCAGACTACATCAGTTTGAAACATGTCGCTTATAATTATCAATCGTTTCCTCAAATGACAAGAACTTTCAGTAAGAAAATCAAACCAGATCTGTCATGTGTGAAATGGTGTCTCATTAACACCTTGACAGTAGACTGTGAGTTCAATGATATGTTGGCTAATCGTTGGTTTAGACCGCTGGGTAACACCGCGGCTCATAAGATTATAGCGCCTATATTATCTTTGAATGAGCATGGTGGTACTATCATATCGATGCGTGATTGGAAAGGAAAAGAAGAACACTTGGGATGTGCACTGAATAAACCAGTAACAGATATAAACGAAGACAATGAAGATGATGAAACTGATCCTGCTGATAAACTGTCTGAAATTTTGATAGATAAAGCTTCTTTGACTACAAATACAGTGAAAGTTGTTAGCGATCGTCCTCCTTCCACTTCCATGAGTTTAGATAATGAAGAGTCCTCAAAATATATGAGAGTTGGCGCATTTGGTTACCCATTACCTGATGCTACTCTTGCCATTGTGAACCCAGATACAAAGATGCTCAGTGGTGTCATGGAAGTAGGTGAAATTTGGGTTGATAGTCATTGTATATCAGGTGGATTTTGGGGGCTCCCTCAAGATACACTGAACGTTTTCCAAGCGGAGTGTAGTGATTATGAAGGTGTTCTGAACCTGAAGTTTGTCAGAACAAGTTTACTTGGGTTCACTTACAACGGTAAAGTCTACGTTTTAGGTTTATATGAAGACCGTATCAATCAAAGAGTGACGTGGTTTGACCAGAATAAACAGCTGAAGAGAATAGAAGCAGAAAAGAAAAAGGGGCTTATCTCAGAGGATGGAAAGGATGAGTTATCTTTCCCTAAACCTTTGACAAACAGACAAGAATACAGATATCATTACTCGAGTCATCTTGTTCGTACTCTTGTAAGAAACGTTTCCGAAGTGTCTGATTGTTCCTTTTTCAATGTCAGAATTAACAAGGAACAATTGCCAGTGGCAATAATTGAATCGCCAAACGCTAAACCATTGGGTCTAAGTGGAAGTAACAGTGCAACTGCGGTTGATAAGACTCTGCTTGATGACATAGCTACCAACACTTTCAAGATTTTGGAAAAAGTTCACAATGTCAGACTGTACTGTGTATTGATTACAGGTGTCAATGTGTTACCTCGTACTATGAGAAGTGGAAGATTAGAGATTGCAAATATGCTTTGTAAGAGAAAGTTCAATGAAGGTCGTCTTGATTCAGTGTATGTTAAGTTCAACATTGCAAATTCTGTGAGTATCATTGCTCATGCAGATGATATCAAGGGTGGTATATGGTCACCATACTCATCTTACTTAAGAGCTGAAGCGCTAGGGTATGCCGAATTACAACTATCAGGTCTCGATTTGAGAGAAGAATGTATTGACGAAAGATCAAACATAAAGCTAACTGATTTCAAGGATCTTGTGGAGTTATTGAAGTTGAGATCTCAGAAGCAGCCAGATGAACTAGCATTTTCAGTAATTGAAGGCGCAAACACCAAAGAAAACAAGCAATTGTCCTGGAAGAGATTTGAACAACGCGTTTTTGCAGTTTGTTCTTACTTCCTGGAGAAAAAGGATTTGAGAGCTGGATCATACGTGATATTAATGTACTCGCTTTCCGAAGAATATATTATTGCTTTGTACGCTTGCTTCTTGGCAGGTTTCATAGCAATCCCAGTACCTCCTATTGACATGGATAGAATAGATGAGGATGCAGCTTCTTTCATTGGCATTATCAAGGAGTATAAAGTTGGAGCAATTTTCACTCAACCAGAATGTGAGCAAATTCTAAAAGCCAAACCAGTCAGCTCCAAGCTCAAGTCATTGGCATTACAACAGAGAGTCACAATACCTAAATACAGAATCACATCGAAGCATACAAAATCTGTATTAGGTGCCACTACTATGTACAAGAAAATGCAACAATACAGAAGCGCTTCTAAGAATGTACCTGCTGAGTGTTTAGTTTGGGTTAACTGGTCACCTGATCACTATTACTCAGCTGTGAAGTTGACCCATAAGAATCTGATTGCAATGTGTAAAATCCTGAAGGAGACATGTCAAATATCAAGCTTGAAACCTTTGCTTGCTTGTGTACGTCATGTGTCTGGTCTAGGATTCTTACAAACTTGTGTCTTGGGGCTGTTTGCAGGAACAGCTACGTACCTTGTCTCTCCAGTTGACTTTGCACTCAATCCCGGTGTCTTCTATACTCCTGTTTCAAGATATGGTATTGAGAATTGTTTTATCACAGCAATGATGTTAGAGCACAGTATGGCGGTTGGATACAATAAGAAAGTGGATCTCTCAAAGGTCAAAAACTTTATGATTGGATGGGAAGGAAGACCTAAAATTAACTTGGTTGAGCAGTATAAGAAAGCATATGCTTCTACAAACATTTCCTCATACGCAATCAATAACATTTACAACAATGAGTATAATCCAATGATATCTCTTAGGTCGTATTTGTCATTTGATCCTGTTGAACTATGGCTTGATCCACTAGCATTGTCTCAAGGTTACATCTCATTGGTAAATCCTAATGATAGTCCTTTGGCAATACATATTCAAGACTCGGGTATCGTTCCTGTATGTACACAAGTTGCTATAGTCAATCCTGAAACCTGTGAGATTTGTAGAGTTGGTGAATTTGGTGAGATTTGGGTTTGCTCTGAGGCTACGATCACTGGTTACTCAACTGGTGCTAGTAACAAAGTTGACTCATTCAATGCGTCAAGATTTAATGCTCATATCACTAACTGGAACCGTGAAATGTCATATATGAGAACTGGTGATTTCGGATTTTTACACAATGTTTCCCGTTCTTTCAATAATGGATCTGTGCCATTGGAGCTACAATTACTCTTTGTCTTGGGTAAGATTACTGATACTTTTGAAGTCATGGGCTTGCATTATTTTGCTACTGATATTGAAGAAACTGTGGAAATGATCCCTGATATTCTTAATGCTTGTGCATTCCGTTGTGGAAACTATACAATTGTTGCAGTTCAAGCAATGCGTTCAAGCAGACTGGCGTCGTTGGTGCCTTTGATTACTAGCTCGATCTTGAATAGATTCGGTTTAGTCATTGATATCGTGACATTTGTTCAGCGTGACCAATACCCTCTATCTCGTCTTGGTCAAAAGCAGAGATCAAAGATAATGGAGGGATGGATGAATGGAACATTGAGAACTGTAGAAACGTTTGGTGTTAATTTTGGAGAGTCTAGTTTAACTAAGACCCTTGAACTTATGGCGGATACCACGAACAAAGTAATCAAAGGGAAAATTGAGGATGCAAATGATGAAACTGCCTCTAAGGTGGACAATGAACAAACTAATTCAGCCAGCGTCAGCACACCTCAGTCTTCTACATTCTCGACTCCCATGTCACCTGTTGCAAATAACTTGAGAATCATCAACACAAACTCTTATAAATAATAATCTTAATACTTATGTACATTAATACCCTACAATACAAACACAATTTACTTGGGCGAATGAAATATTAAAGTAACATTAATTGTCATAATTGTCATATATAAATAAAGTACAATCTAGAATACAAATCATACATAAATAGAGCAAGCGCTATAGGCGCAGAGTAAATATCTATCTACGATTTCTCGTTCTCAGCTGAGCAATCTTTCTCGCACTACGAGGGTTCACTGCTGGGACTGGAGTGTTTTGATTCTGGAAGACGGCAGAAGGGTCAACATTGGTATTTCCAGCAAAGTTAAAATTTGGTGTAGCTGAAGGATTGAATGTTGGTGTTTGATTTTGAGCTGGAGCTGGGTTGCTGCCGAATCCACCAAATCCCATAGCTGGATTGCTTGTAGGGGTTCCTGTATTACTTCTACTCAATGGATTAGCATTGTTGTTTTGGAATCCTCCAAACACTGGAGCAGCACCAGAGTTATTTGCCATTCCACCAAAAACACTATTGCTGTTTCCCATTGCTGGAGTCTGAGTTGGAAATCCAGGTGTGGATGCTCTAGAATTGGAGTTAGAAAGACTTCCTAATTGTATACCTGGATTTGTTGGGTTAGTAGTAGCACCAAATGAGAAACCTGGTTTAGCAGCAGTTGAGCTTTTATCGTCACCTGCAACAAAACCAGAAAATGCAGATTTTGCTTCTTGGCTGAAAATTGACTTTCCTTCACCAGGATTAGTTAAAGAGAATCCACTGTTGGAGATAGGAGTACCGCTTCCACTTTTAGCAGCTGCAGAAGGTGCAGAGTTGAAACCATTGAATGCTGTAGTTGATCCTGAACCACTGTTAGCAGCACCACCAAAGTTGAATGAAGGTGTATTTGGTTTTGTACCGTTAGCAGCGGCGCTTGATCCTGTTGCTCCAAAAGTGGAAGCACCAGCACCAAATACAGAAGCTGGTGATGATTTGGCTGAGTCCTTAGAGGCTGTAGTGGTACCACCAAAATTGAATGCTGAAGGTTGAGCATTAGATGCTCCAGAACCGAATGAGAATCCAGTGCTAGGTTTAGTCTCACCTAAAGTAGATGAGGCAGGAGCTGATCCCCCAAAGTTGAAAGCTGGTTTGGTGGAACTGGCAGCAGCTGAGTCTTTACTTTCAGTAGCAGAACCTGATACAGCTGAGCCCATTGAGAACAATGGAGTAGCTGTCTTTGGAGTTTCTTCTTTTTTCTGATCGGTTGAAGAAGATAAACCCCCCGAAGTACCAAATGAAAAAGTGGAAGCAGGTTTGGTTGCTTCATTTGTCTTAGCAGCACCACTTCCAAAAGAAAAGAGACCGTCCTTCTTTGGCTCTACATCACCCGTTGTAATAGATGCGGTGCCTGTAGAAGGCTTGAAAGAAAATGCAGGAGTTTTATCTTTGCTTTCTTCAGGTTTGCTAAAGGCTGAACCGAAAGAGAATGCAGGAGCAGCTGAAGTTGTAGTGGTAGTAGCAGAGGCACCAGATGCAGGGTCAGCAGTAGCAGGCTTGGCTTCACCATTACTTGCACCAAATAAAGATGGCTTGGAGTCAGATGATGCGGCAGTTGAACCAAAGGAGAATTTAGGTGTATCTTTTTTATCGGAGTCTGATGATGCGCCAAGCGATAAGAGTGGAGCTGAGGGTTTGGTGGGTAAATCAGCGGCTGAAGTTGATGTTGTTGCGCCAGCACCAAATCCAGGAAAGTTGAAAGCAGGTTTAGGCTTGTCTTTTTCCTCGGTAGCATCTTTCTTGTCCTCCTTTAAACCAAAGTTGAAAGTTGGTTTGCTTGATTCCTCCTTTTTCTCTGTGGTAGTTGCACCAAAAGAGAAACTTGGAGCAGAAGCAGTGGTGTCTTTCCCAGATGCAGAAGTATTGAAAGAAAAACTCAAAGGTGCACTTGCCTTAGGAGCTGCAGACGATTCAGACTTTTCTGCTCCCTTATCAGCTGTAGAGGCAGCACCACTATTAAAGGAAAAGGCTGGTTTGGAGGCTTTGTCGCCACCGTTACTATTTGACAAGGAGAAAGATGTTGGTGTGGTATCAGACTTAGCTGCATCTGCGGGCTTACCAAATGAGAATAAAGGAGCAGTAGCTGGTATATCATCAGTCTTTTTGCCCATATCAGTAGCTGTATTGCTGTTCATTGGCTTAGAAGCAAATGGCAAAGGCTTAGAGCTTTCCTCCATTGCTGCTCCTGATCTCTTCTTGTGTCTTGGCTCTTCAGATTCCTCTGTATCCTTTTCCGTGGTTTTTGATGAAAGCCCAGAGCCAAAGGATAATGGCGTGGCAGGTTTCAATGTGGTGTCAGACTTAGTCGAAGACAATCCAGCACCACCAAAGCCACTACCAAATGATGGTAATGAAGATTTTGCAGGTACTTCAGAAATTGGTGTTATTTTCGGCGTTTCCTTGGCTTCTGGTTTGGAGTCTGAAGATATGCTGAAGCTGAAAGCAGTACTTGGAGCAACATAATCTGTTTTTGGTTTTTCTTGTGTAGTGGTTGAAAATAGAACTGGTTTACTTGATGCAATTGGGGCAGAGTCGACGCTTGTACTTGTTTTACCACTTTTGGCATCGGCAGGGTCTTGTGAGGCAAGCTTGACGGTGTTTAATTTCTCATCAAAATCAGAAGGAGCAGACTTGAGGGAGAAATTTGTTTCTTTTTTAGTTGATGGGAATTTTATCTTGTCTTTCAAAGGCTTGGAAACGACTGTTACCTGCTCACTCTCCGGCACTATATCATCTTCTGGTCCATATTCGAAAGAAGCACTGAACACACCATCAGTATTTGTAATTTGCAAATCTGAAGACTTATTTGATTCCTTATTGGCACTTTCATTATTTTCGGTGAAAGCCAATAGCTTCTTGTCTTCAGGTTGAGCCAACTTGGATGACTTCAACTCCACTTTACCTACATTATCATTATGCTCGAGATTCTTGGTATAGTATGACATATAACGAAGTCTGTTTCTGTAGTATTTATCAATCTCCATTCTCTCCTTCAATTTCACTAACAATGATCTCTCAATTGGATCAATAAAAACCATCGAGCTTTTTGTAAATGTATTTCCATTACTGTTTGTATATTCAGCTGCTGGCTCTTGTCTTTTCTGTAATTTTCTTTCTCTACCGAGTCCTTTCTGAGAGCTTTTTGTCTTGACAACGTTCTTTGATGTTTGGGTCTCAGAGGCAGCAGGTGATTCAGGTGATCTTTCTCTTTTGTTACTACTTGTCCCCTGTGTCTCGTTGTTGACGTTGTTGTTGTTTATTTTATTTGAGATCGGAGTATGTAAATTCTGAATTAGTTTATCATTTTGCTGCTGAACTCTCTCCAAGTAGTTAGTTATTAGCTGCAAAGCATTGGAGTCGCTCTTCTTTCTCTTAGACGCAAAAGCAGAAGATGGAGAGTCTTGGGTAGTAGAATTATTGACTGAATATGATGTGTATGGACTGATTATTGAAATTTCTGGTGAATTGTCCGATATCTGGACTCTCTTCACACTTGACGACGGCTCACTTGGTATAGCATCGGATTGCGATGAGACTTTTGACCCGTTCTTGAATCCAAGAAACCCTACTATCGACGAAGTCAACTTCGCAAGTTTGGAAGGACGGCTGGATTCTATCGAGTCTTCGGTGCTATCACCATTGCTCAAGGGCCTCTTGTTGTTTGGGGTTGACAAATTCATTTTTTTTTTTTTTGAAGTCGGATATTATGTGTTTAATATTATTTGAAATGTATACGCTGATGAGATTAAAACCGTTCTGTTGGAAATATGCTATGTTACTATGAAGAAAACACGAAGGAAACGTTGATTGATCTCTGTGTTTATAAATCTAGGAAAGTATTGGAAACGAAAACGGACTGTGAAAGAAGCGAAACCGAAACCGAAACTAGGACAGAAAAAAGTATGGATATAATTGATATATCCTATTGATTGTAAGTCAGCTATTCAAAGAGTAACTAGTGTCTAGACTAGTGCAGTAAGCACGTTTCAAAGTTGTTTCAGCAGTGTCTTAAAGAGCACTCTACTGGCAATCGCTTGTCTCTCTGCGATATTGTTTTTCAAGAAAAAAAATATTCGAAAGTTTCTCTGTCTCTGAGAACTCGGGCAAATAATTGAGAAGCGTATATTATACCTGATTTATGGAGTTTATCTTACTGGTTTGTAGGCTGATTGTAGAGACTATATATCATTGAGAGACACCCAGAGCTAGTATTTGACACAGAGATGAGCAGCCAATGGATACAAAGGCTTCAGGGGCTAGCCACATCTGTCCCTGAGCTGGAGGGAGCCAGCCAAGAGAAGTACGAGTAAGTTTTTCATTTATAACAGAATACCAGTTTAGGGGTCTGTACAATGTTGTTCAATTTACTAACCGAAAGAACCATAAATAGGAGCATCAAGGAACTCACTTCACAGGTTACCACTGAAGAGATACTAGCACAGTTCAATGACCACCCGTGCGAGTCAGGACTGGCATTGAGTACGAGATTACAAACCTTCGAGAACAAAAGTGAAATACTACTACAACTGATAAATTTACTGAAAGTGCCGGCACTCGATTGGATATGGTTCTCGGAGAAGCAAGAAGATATACCTAGAGATCAATTGAAATGGCGCAAGAACCTCCCGTACAAGCTATGGACACTGTGCAAAGCTGTAATATCAAATATTGAGCAAATTGATCAAGATGAAAAGTTACTAAAGCCAGTGATGGAGAGTCTGTCTGTCTATGTGATAATTGGTACCCCATGGACCTCGGATGAAGGATCTTCAATAGCAAGAGAATGTATAAGGCAGAGTATACTGAAGAATATAACCCAAGATAATGCCCTCAAGATAGTAGATCTTTTGATAGAAAACAAAGTGAAGGAACAATTACCTATACTGGCAAAAGCACAAGGTGAAGAGCAAGAGATGAAAATTAGCAAAGCAGGATACAGAAAGACGGGCACTTTGGCACAAATGGAAAGGTTCAAAGGTATCAGTCCAATCTTGAGTAACAGATTCTCTAGCAGGTTAAATGCATATGATAATTGGAAATTACATAATATAAGCTCAATTTCCTCCTTTGTATTTGCATTAGAGGTGTTGGACAGTGAGAGTATCGAGAAGTCAGCTAAGTTGAAATACATGGGAGATCACTGGAGTGTGATAATACGGTTCTTGCTGTTTGTGCTTGATGACTCCGAGGGATTGACCAAGATACAAGGCTGTAAAGCGCTTATGCACATGTTGAACATCATTGAGCAAAACGAAAACGAGTCAGTTGATGATAACGATATCGAGAATTATTTCAAGGCAAAGAAACAGAAGAATATTCTGATAAAGACAGATATTGGTAGTGTTTTAATGGACTCGATATATCCTGTATTACTCAGTCTACCAAGCTACACGCCTACTGATAAATCGCATATTTTACTGACCAATGGGTATCCAGTGATACTAAAATTAATCAAACTTACATCAACGAACTATCAAAAGTACTGTGAGCTAATTTCAGGGCTGCTGGACAAGTACCTTGTTCCCTCGTTTGTCAAGGTGAAAGACAATCCTAAACTTTTAACAGTTTTACTAAACGTCATTGAGAATGAGATCATCAACAAAATCGGATCATATCTGGTTGTTTGTTCTAACAAGTGTGTTTATCCACTATTGGATGTGCTAATAGATCCCTTTATTGTCTTCTCTCCAGATTTAGTCGTATTGTGTCTCAATATAATCACGAGCCTATTTTGCAAATTTGAGTTATCAGAGAGGCTGAGGAAAAAATACAGGTACGATGTTATTTCTGCATGTGTCTTAGTGCAAAAGCGAGTTTACAAATATAGTAACGGCAATAGCGGTAGTATCAGTGTATTAGTAGATACTAACAATAGAAACGGGAATCAAATCACACAACTATCGGCTAAAGAGGAACAAATTGTCCAAATGACGACCGAGATCTTGCATGAATTGGCGCGCGACTTGGATATCAGCGAAAAGGCGAAGCTAAATAATTTGCTTCTAGAAAGTTAACTGCTTTATTTATCTTTAAAAATACCTATTTATAGAAACATAAACAAACAATATCCAATAATAGTATCATTATGCATCGCAAAGTGTATGATCTTTTAGTTTTAGGTCCCTTATACGCTTAGTATTGCTTTGTAAATATTGTTTCAGATACCATGCCCAAGCCCACCACGGTACGTCACGTAAACAAAATAACGCGCGCGGTAATTTGACAGATCATCGTCACAGGTGGCTCGTATAAAATAAAATAAATATATAAAAATAATAATAGTAACAAGAAAGCAAACAATAGTTGGTTAGGTTTTTCTCTATACCTTGATCAAGTTACTCTGTTTGTATATACAGTGTTTCGTAAAATTGATTGATAATCTATGCGACACTTTAGAGGAAGACGACAATTTGAACTCAAGCTAGTCTCCTTGTATCCAGATATCAGTGCAAATCCAGTGACGAGCCCCAGATTTTATACAGCTGACAACTCCAGCTCTGTGCATAATAATAGTAGATCAATGGAAATGCCTTCCTTCATCGATCAGAATGAGAACAGTATGTATAAGCTATGAGGTAATCTAGCTATCTATCACCATATTGTGTCAACTCAAGTACTAACTCAAACTCACCGGGTGCATCGATGGGGTTTCCCATGAATCCCGATTGTTGTACCCCATATACACACTCACACTAGGTTTATACGAGAAATACAGTATTATCAGCAAACTAGAAAGAGACAGGATCCGTCAAGGTCTAGGAGATCCAGCATCATCAAAATGGTCTTTCGCATCAGGTCAAAAGAACAGAGATAGAAACAGGTACAGTGACGTGTTACCTTACGAGAGTACACGAGTCAAACTCAAGGTGAAAGACCCTTCTTACTCCGATTACATAAACGCTTCGTATATCAACGTTGACCTATTCCATCATGAGAATAACGCTACTTTGAAACGTTATATTGCAGCTCAGGGTCCTACTATTCGTACAGTAGACCATTTCTGGCATATGGCATATGATGAAACACGCTCGAATACGATTATTATCGTCGCTGTGACCCCATTGTTTGAGAAGGGAATGGAGAAATGTTACAAATACTGGCCTAATGGAACTCAAACAGTATCCGCAAAAGATGGATTTGAGTATTCCTTAGAGATCACTAAAACTAATGAGATTGATAAAGAGTATTTCACAGTGAGTGAATTCACAATCACACCTGATAATCTTGAGCTTTACCCCGTGAAGAAATGTTATCATTTATACTACCATACATGGGCTGATTTTTCAGCACCTAGCTCAGCAAGTCATATTATAGGCTTGTCACAGTATGCCAATGACTTGAGATTGCAGTCGGAGAATCCTGAGGATCCATTAATAGTTCATTGCTCAGCGGGAGTAGGAAGAACCGGCACGTTCATCACGATGGATTATTTCTTCACCAAAGCCGCAGGCCTACTATTCAAAAACGGCAAAGACTCATCAGCAGATAAGAATGAAAGGGAGAACGGGAACAGAAGCATGCTAATCACACCAGCTACTGAAGATCAAGAAGTCGATGATCCAATTTATCAAATTGTACAGCAACAAAGGTCTCAGCGGCTTATGATGGTTCAGAAATTTGAGCAATTCTTGTTCTTATACCAGAGCATAAAAGAGTATTATATCTCTCATATACTTCATTCTCCATCTGAGTGAGTTCTTAGATACCTTTGTCTTTATGACTTATATGTATTCCATAATCTAGCATATATAGCATTCTATAGCATACTATATTCCAACTTAAAAGGAAAAACTTAACGTAATTGCATCCTTACACTCGAGCACCCCTATCACTTGAGAATTGTTGTAGACGATAATACAAGGGATTATTTTTGTATAACGGTAAACTGAGTGTTTTTTCAGCCATTGAGATGTCTTCTTGGTTCTTTGCTGCTAAGAGAAATCTAAGCTATGTTTGGGTTAAATTCTACGTCAATTGACTTACAATTTCGTTCAGCTTATGACGAACAAAAACAAGAAGAAAAAGTGAGAGATGAGAGACGCTCAGGGTCCGAAATAATACCTTTCGACTGTGGAATTGAAGATGGAAGAACTATATACTTCTATCAGGCAAATTCAGAACTAAAGAGTCAGTCTGAGCTTACCAATAACGTTACTCGAACATTGAAGATTGTCGTTGGCCATAGACCAGTTCTGGAAAGTCTAATTGAGTCCCTGGCCACAAGCCAACATTTCAAACAAGTAAATGATATGACGATGACAAAACCCTTGATTACTTCAATACAAATGTTTCGTGTCACAAACCTTACAGACCAATGGATGGTAGGAATAACAGGCAATCATATTGCTGATATATCTCTTGATGTATGTCTCTTTATAACTCTTTTGAAACTTTTCCTTGTTACCTGTTACTAACGCAGTATGTAGATACTCAAACATATTCAAGAATACACTTATATTATGAGGAACTATTTAGAGGTTGAAATTTTACTAGACAGATTTCAGTTTTACCAATTGAGGGACAAAGATGGAGTTGAGGTAAAGTGTTGCATCGGACATAACTTCCTGATTGGTGACAAGATGTGTCGATTGAAAGGCAGTGACCTTGATGAACTGAACGAATACTTGCTGGATTACTGCTGTAGTGTTGAGCATGAGGATGCTCAAACAAAATACAGTGAAATCAAAACACCAAGACCGCCCACTTCATCAAAATCCATTGAGAAGGCCAAATATGCAAGGCTAACCGCGATTGACACAAACTCACAGCCTTCAAAGCCAGAGACTAATAAAGATAAGAGCCCAATTGTGGCTAAACAGATAGAGCTGATGACCAAAGAAGTCAGTTTTATAATCGGTAAGAAAGGTAAAGGAATACAAGAGATAAGAGAAGAATCACAAGCTAGAATACTCATCCCCACAGTGACAGATGAACAAGAGAATGTGACTACAATACTGAATAACACAGCCTTTATTAAGAAACAGACAATTTACATTGTAGGAACAATCGATCAAGTGACAAGGGCAGAATTTCTGATTAACAAGAGAATTTATCTTTTCCAAATTGGTGGTACTTAGAGTGATTAGATAATCAAAAAATAACAGAGGGCCATATAAATTTCAGCATAACTCTAATGTTACACAAAAACACAACAGATACAACATAATTCACACTTTACACTACTTTTCTTTTCTTTTTTTCAGCACCAAAAATTTTTCACTCTGATTTCCCACTTACCCACGCATATTATGGTGAAAAAAATTTTTTTTGTTAATTTTTTTTTTTCACATCCAACTCATTCACTTTAAAATAAGTTCTTACTAACTTTCTTTCCTTTTATTTAGTTATAAGTTGTAAGATTTTTTTCTATATCATAACTTATATTCTTATAATTATAAACATATAAAAACAAAATGGCTGACGGTGTTTTCCCAGGTGCTATTGGTATCGATTTAGGTACTACTTACTCTTGTGTTGCTACTTACGACTCTGCTGTCGAAATTATTGCTAATGAACAAGGTAACAGAGTTACTCCTTCTTTTGTTGCTTTCACTCCAGAAGAAAGATTAATTGGTGATGCTGCTAAGAATCAAGCTGCTTTAAACCCAAAGAACACTGTTTTCGATGCTAAACGTTTAATTGGTAGAGCTTTCTCTGAAGAATCTGTTCAAAAAGATATCAAGACTTGGCCATTCAAAGTTGTCGATGACAACGGTAACCCAAAGATTGAAGTTGAATACTTAGAAGAAACCAAGACTTTCTCTCCACAAGAAATCTCTTCAATGGTTTTAACCAAGATGAAGGAAATTGCTGAAGCTAAAATTGGTCAAAAAGTTGAAAAAGCTGTTATCACTGTTCCAGCTTACTTCAATGATGCTCAAAGACAAGCTACTAAAGATGCAGGTGCTATTGCTGGTTTAAACGTTTTAAGAATTATTAACGAACCAACTGCTGCTGCCATTGCTTACGGTTTAGGTGCTGGTAAATCTGAAAAAGAAAAACACATCTTAATTTTCGATTTAGGTGGAGGTACTTTCGATGTCTCATTATTACACATTGCTGGTGGTGTTTTCACCGTTAAAGCTACTGCTGGTGATACTCATTTAGGTGGTCAAGATTTTGATACCAACTTATTAGATTTCTTCAAGAAAGAATTCCAAAAGAAAACTGGTTTAGATATCTCTAACGATGCTAGAGCTTTAAGAAGATTAAGAACTGCTTGTGAACGTGCTAAGAGAACCTTATCATCTGTTACTCAAACTACCGTTGAAGTTGATTCTTTATTCGAAGGTGAAGATTTCAACACCAACATTACCAGAGCTAGATTCGAAGATATTAACTCTGCTTTATTCAAATCTACTTTAGACCCAGTTGAACAAGTCTTAAAGGATGCTAAATTATCCAAGTCTCAAGTTGACGAAGTTGTCTTAGTTGGTGGTTCTACCAGAATTCCAAAGGTTCAAAAATTATTATCTGACTTCTTTGAAGGTAAACAATTAGAAAAATCTATCAACCCAGATGAAGCTGTTGCTTACGGTGCTGCTGTTCAAGGTGCTATCTTAACTGGTCAATCTACTTCTGATGAAACTAAAGATTTATTATTATTAGATGTTATCCCATTATCTTTAGGTGTTGCTATGCAAGGTAATGTCTTTGCTCCAGTTGTTCCAAGAAACTCTACTGTCCCAACCATCAAGAGAAGAACTTTCACCACTGTTGAAGATCACCAAACTACTGTTCAATTCCCAGTTTACCAAGGTGAACGTGTTAACTGTGCTGAAAACACTTTATTAGGTGAATTCGACTTAAAGAACATCCCACCAATGCCAGCTGGTGAACCAGTCTTAGAAGCTATCTTTGAAGTTGATGCTAACGGTATCTTAAAGGTTACCGCTGTTGAAAAATCAACTGGTAGATCTGCTAACATCACCATCTCTAACTCTATTGGTCGTCTTTCAACTTCTGAAATCGAAAAGATGATTAACGATGCTGATAAATTCAAGAAAGCCGATGAAGAATTCTCCAAGAGACACGAAGCTAAACAAAAATTAGAATCTTACGTCTCCTCAATTGAAGCTACCGTTACTGACCCAGTCTTATCTTCTAAGATGAAGAAATCTGCTAAGGACAGAGTTGAAGCTTCCTTATCTGATGCTTTAGCTGCTTTAGAAATCGAAGATGCTTCTGCTGATGACTACAGAAAGGCTGAATTAGCTTTAAAGAGAGTTGTCACCAAGGCTATGGCTACCCGTTAAGGTAATTTAGTATTATAGTATATTTCCAAAAAAATATCATTCATATACATTATTGCTAACTTAACTACGGAAATCCTGCAAAAAAATTTACAAATAAATTCATATGGTTTTATTTATAAGTATGTCTTTATTTGCATTATATACTTGTGCGTTTAATTTTTTTTAATAATTAAGTATAATAAAAGAAGATAAAAATTTTAAAAACAAACAAAATTGATTGTGTTTACTTGTAGATTGTAGTATCTAATGCTAAGTGTATTAAGTGCTGGCTATGTAGAATTTATATATGCATGTGTTCACTCTTCCTCTTCGTCATCATCTAAAATGTAGTTACCAAGTTTGTCCATCTTAAGTTTACGTACACCAGTAGACAATGCCTCGATAATCTTCTCGTTCTCCTCCTCTAAATCTTCTTCTTCCTCTTCTTCCTCGTCCTCTTCTTCATCGTAGTCATCACTTTCCTCTTCATCATCATCGTCCTCCTCATCGTCATCGTTTTCTACCTCACTATCACTATTTATCACAGCACCACGCATACCAGAAAATGCAGACTCTAAAGCACTTCCTGAATCTTTCTTCTTATTGTATCCAGATGCCTTCACTTGGACATCCAAATTATTAGTACGAACAACGTCTCTTTTCAAAACAGGATAAGCGTATCTATATCCATCACCATATCCATCTGTGTCTAACATAGTGCTATCGTTCTTAGGCTCGTAATGAAATCTCCTGCTGAAAAAGGTACGTATACATTCAACATCACGATTGAAGTAAAATTCAGCTTCTGGGTGTTCGATAGAGATACATTGTGGAAAATCAATGACCACAAAACCTAATTCTTTTTCATGATCATATGTGTCCATATCCTTGATCATGATGTTATACTCGTTGAAATCACAATGGATTAATCCGGCGTTAGCTAATTGCACTATGAATTTCATGAGTCCTGAGTATAACAGTTGTGGATTATAATGTTCTGAAAGCACACGCATTGGGAAACCTTGGATCTTCTCCATAAGTACACAATGTCTAGAGCAATCATATGGTGTTGGGACAGAAAATCCATTCTGATGCAATATACTCATGAATTCGTATTCTTTTTCTGCTGCTAATCTCGAAAGGAACATCCAACTTCCCGATTGTTTATTCTTCAAATAATCTCTCTTGTTCTTCACAGTACGGAAAGAGACTCTTCCCAGACGATGAATCTTCAATACTTTAGTATTACCTTGTAAATCTTCTGCTGAGTAAATATCTGATTCTTTACCCACTCCAAAAATAGTACCTAAATAATCGATACTCTTTCTATTATGCATAGCTTTCAAAGCAAGGTAATCGAACCCATTATACGTAAGTCTATAACCATCATATTTGGCGTTTCTTAGCTTGGATATCAGGTTCAATTTGGCTAAATCTGAGATGGCTTTGTTGGTGGAAGGACATTTAGCAATTTGTCCTATCATTTTCGTAGGGACGACTTCATGATTACGGGATCCGATCTCAACCGCTTGCAAAACCTTCCAGTCATCAGCGGTCATATACCGCATATGTATGGTATCTAACTTCATTGTGGGTGTATTTTGTGGTTTGTTAAGCTACTGTGCAGTGTCGTATCTTATCTTCTAGACCCATTATCATACTTACTGTTATAAAACCTAAATAATTTTCAAAAAAAAATTAAAAAAAAAAATTGAAAATTTTGTGCGAGACTCATTAGGTCCTAATTGGGTATATTTGGGCTGTGAGTAGCCATTTTAGTAATCTAGGGTTGTAGTATTCCCCTTTCAGTAATTCTCACCTTTTAGGAGATCTTCAAGTCATATATAACTGCGCCTTGAAAAAAAGTGTTTTGTATGTGAATGAATGATTATCACTAAGCCAGTGCGTGTCAAATAAGGTACCCGACCACTATCTATAGCTGTGATCCATAATGCTTTTACCTCTGTGAATGAATGTTCGGCAATTGACTGAAGGGCAGGCTGCAGCCATTCTATCAGAAATTAGCATCAGCAGCAGCCACCGTGCGTAATAAAGTAGGTATAATTGTGGTGAGTGTGTGTGTTTTAAATTTTAGCGAGTATACGAGCGTGTCAGAGCAAATTTCAGTTGATCTCAGATTTTAATTACCGATCTGAAATCCCGAGCACCTTTAGCCTTTCATATATACTGTTTGACATTGAGTTTACAATATTCTACTTGTTGAATATATACGTAGTATCGTAACTGAGTCATGAATCCGCTCAATAATGATGGCACAGACAACTCGTAAATCAATCATTAACCCACAAATTTCACAAGCCTTGTGTTGGCATTTTTCGGTCATTCTCAAAACGCACGTACAAAAGCTTAGACTTTCTCCTCCTCCTTTCTTCTAAAAAAAGAAACGTGAAACTTGTTTGTTTCTTATTCTGATTCTTTTATAAATAAGTACAGATCGCCACTATCAATTGTAAACCTAGTATATTCCATTACTCAATTGAATTATCAATATACTATATATTTTATAAAAGATAATGTCTGCAAACGATTTCTACAACTCAGGTGAACAAGGTACTTACCAAGCACCAAACCAAGGACAACAACAACAACAACAAGGTCAAGATGGCCAAACTGGTGACAGGGGTCTTATGTCCACTGTCATTGGTGGTGCTGCTGGTGCCTACGGTGGTTCTAAGATCAGTGGTGAGCACTCTAAATTAGGTGGTACTTTCGGTGCCATTGCTGGTGCTTTCTTGGCTAACAAAGCCGAAAACGGTATTGAAAACTACAAAGAAAATCACCAAGGTGGTGGAATGGGTGGTTCTCATCACGGTGGTCACCATGGTGGTCACGGTGGTCAACAACAAGGTGGTCCAGGTGGTCCTCCAGGTGGTCAGGGTGGATTCCGTGGCGGTCCAGGTGGTCCTCCAGGTGGTCAACAAGGTGGTTACGGTGGTCAACAAGGTGGCTTCGGTGGTCAACAAGGCGGATTTGGTGGTCCAGGCGGTCCAGGCGGTCCAGGTGGCTTTGGTGGTCAACAAGGTGGATTCGGTGGTCCAGGTGGTCCAGGTGGTCCAGGTGGCTTTGGTGGTCCAGGTGGTCAACAAGGTGGTAGATGGTAAATTATTTAAGTATATACATTTTTTATAGCCTTACATTTCTAAATTGAACTTTTTTTCGTCATATTAATCAACTTGTCAGTAAAGTAAATGGTAAGTAGCTTTCAGTAATGCTATTATAATGCATTTTGATACAATTGTAGTGACAACATTGAAAGTGTAATAATCCCACAATTTATTTGTCCCGAGGATTTTCAAAATTAGTTTTACAATTACTAAAATTTTTTATGCGATGATACTAGAAAGAGGTATATTTGAACTGGAGATATGTATTTCAAGTAACATAAATAATAAGCCGATAATTTGAAGCTGAATCATGTACTGTTATATAACAGTAGATAGCACCTTTGTTACAAGGGTTTTCGCTTTAATAAAATTTTCAAGAAATAGTTAAAATTCTATTTTGAGCCAAAGTAGCTACGGAATTCATTCCAATTGATCTGAGATAACTCCCACATACCTAATTATGATTTGGACTCTGCATTGAGTGCATTTACTGTCATATACCTGCACTCCAATGCCGTTAAACACACTTCAAAAATCCGGAAACTATTGCGAACCAAGAGCGAGTGAGCACATTTTCAACAAAGATTTGCGGGCTTAGCTCAGTTGGGAGAGCGCCAGACTGAAGATCTGGAGGTCCTGAGTTCAATCCTCAGAGATCGCATTTAATTTTTTTTTTCACTAACTTCAAATTTTCAAATTTTCATGTCTCTTCCCCGATAATTTCCTTATATAATCAGTGAGACAATAGGGAGAAAAGAGACAACAGCGGGAAAAAACAAATTTATTTTTGTCTCTCTGAGCATCTTACCACTTCTATGATTAGATAACACAGAAAAATGAACACACTATTATCAAAACAGGGGGTGTTACTTATTATCTTGAATAAGTGGGGATTACATGGGTATACAGTGTAGTCTTTGATCTCAAGGACACTGAACATAAATACAATACACTTCACGTATATTTATCCGCAACTGAACCGCTAAAAGCTTTGTGTAAACCTTACGAACGATCTCGACCGAAACATCTCATTACATTAAGCTTTCTCAATCGGCTAAAAATTCCGCATAATTTTTTTTTATTGTAGTCTTTTTTCAGTGTCTTGGTTTCTATAGTTTATTTTCAACACTCTTTCTTTCGTTTACTCTTATAGCAAGTGGTCGTTAGTTACAATCTAGTATACATGCCCACGAATCCAACTGTTCCTACAAGTCAACTGAATTGAATTTCTAATCGCCGAAGTTACCATATCTACCTCTGAGTCACCAGATATCTTATAGAACCAATAGATAAAACTTCCACAACCAAGATGGCTACCGTTGGAGATTTGATCTACGCATCAATAAAACCTATTGTGCGAATGTACTTGATCATGGGATCGGGTTTCTTCCTAACGAGAGCAGGTATGCTCAGTGTGGAGACTACAAGAGCTGTGAGTGATTTAACTCTATTGTTTTTCATGCCTGCACTGATTTTTGACAAAGTCGTTACAAACATCTCTATTGATGACTTAAAAGCCATTGGTGTTATTTTTTTATCAGCATTATTACTTTACACAATGAATGGTTTTGTAGCTATATTGAATGTTCACTTCAATCCTGTACCTAGATATTGGAAAGGTGGAGCTATAGCTGCAGGACTTTTACAAAATGTTAGTGACTTACCCATCGCATATATTCAAAGTATAGCTACAGGTTTTGTCTTTTCTGAAAGTGAAGGTGAAAAAGGTGTGGCATATGTGATTATTTGGTTATCAACTTATGTCTTGGTACAGTTTAACTTTGGTGCTTTCCAACTTGTTGAGTACGATTTCAATAGATATGATAATGATGAAGAAAAACGTATTCAAGATGTTGATGAAGACTACGCTGATCACCAGCTTTCAAGTCAAGCTAACAATGATGAAGAGGAGAGTGAAAGTAGTGATGATGGAATCAACACGTCCAATGATGTCAAATCAAACATATCAGCAGCATTAAAAAAGGAGAAAATTAACTCTCACAGTTCCGCTACACCAAAGATAGGCATTGACACAGCTTCTGCACAGAAACAGCAGCAACCGCAACAGCAACAGCAGCAACCGCAACAGCAAAACTCAACAAGCATAAGTGCTCCACAAATGCAAGTAGAAGACTCTGTGATATCACCAACATCTACCATATCCGAAACAAGTATATCCTCATCTGAAGAAGAAGAGAACGAACAGCATAACCAAGATCTTATACCTAGACCATTACTCTCGAACAAGACCACAGACTCGAGACACTCTCATACCTTACGTCCTGTTATATCCCATCAATCTATATCTAGAATCCCTTCCGCAAGAAGTCATCCCAATATTACAGTTACTACAACTGGTGCTAGGCCAAGAACTTCTATGGATACTGTGCGCTCAAAAGAATCTCAAGGTGTAAGAAGCATGCATAGTGCTCCTAGAGGAAGATCCGGTACTGTCTCATCTATTGCACATGTTTTATCTGATGCATCTTCATTCTCAAGTGTGAACTCTTCTGTTCATATACTCGAGCCAACCACCTTCACTGAAGCCGTGGTCCGTGAATACTCAAGAGCAGAGACTTATAATCAAAATATACCGACAACTTTGGCAATTGCTACAGAGACAAATCTTTCACGTCGTGATGTTATTGAATCTGGTGCTAATATCCCATTTGTAAAAAAGTATAAACTACATTGGCTTGTCTTCGTTTTTAAAAATTTTCTAAAACCAAATTCTATAGCACTGATAGGTTCACTAGCGATTGCATTGATACCTTGGACTAAAGCTTTATTTGTCAATACTGGTACTGTGGTATTATCTAACGCACCTGATTCTCAACCAGCATTATCTTTTATCTTACAATTTGCCAACTATTCAGGTCTTCCTTGTGTCCCTATTGGGTTACTGTTATTGGGTAGTACAGTTGCAAGATTAGAAGTTGAAGTCATACCTCCTGGATTCTGGAGGTGTGTCTTGACACATATCATTTACAGACTAGCCATATTACCAATCATAGGAGTCTTTTGGATCAAGAGACTTATGAAAGCAGGCTGGATCACAGAACCAATGGTAGCGTTTGTCAGTGCCGTGGAATTCGCATTGCCTAGTGCTACAATTCAAGTCTATCTGACTGCTTCTAACATGAAACCGGGTCGCAAAGATAAGACTCAAATGGATTGTTTAGCCATTTACGTGCTTTCTCAATACATTGTCTTGTTTGTTTCTTTACCATTTTTGGTTGTTTGTATGTTGAAATTGGTATTGGATAAATAGGTTTTCTTTGATACCCATGTTTTTTATAAAAACAGATTCGTTCATAATGCATACGATTTTACTAATAGAACCGAACGAATCCATACGTACACTACATAGTTTACCTTATACTTAATAGACATACATCGTAATATACTCATCGTTTCATCCTCAGCGTTATAATGAATCTCAGTGAACCCTTCCAGCCCTAGATTACATAATCAACTAAAAAAAATGCGCAGTTGTTTGCAAATTAAATTGTACATCAAACATGTTTGATTCTAGGTTTTGATAGTTGCCGTGTCAGGTTTTCATAGATTTCAGTGGAAAATAGACCTAAAAAGTATACAAAAATTGTCTTATAAGTGCAATTGAAGTATTACTGACAGCTCTAGATCTTGATACCATTGCTCAAGGTTTTCAATCACCTTAATATACTGCTCAATCCCTAATAATCATCACCGAGTTTTTCTATTGTTTTTTCAAAAGTGAGTTTTTTAAAGAATATTAGAGGTTACTTGGGTATTATTTCCCATAAAAATAAACACAGAGTTAAGAAATATATCAAATCACATATCTTCAGCAAATTAACTCAGAAGAAACTACTTGGATCGAACAAAGACAGATTATTTTACTTTTTAATAGGAGGAAGAAATTCTTTAACAAAAGGAGGCGCAAAGGTAGTAGATCGGGAAAGAGAGAGAGGTAAAATGGATAAAGAGTCACCACAGATGAATAATAACAATAATGTGCCACCTATAGAGGATCCAGAATCCTCAGCTAATGCAGGGTCTTTCTTCAGCATTGGCAGAAAGAAGTTGATGAGTGCAGTGAGAACAACGAAAGAGTCAAGTTATTTCACTTCGATATCAAGATCAATTCAGCAGAATTTCCTTGAAGATCCAAACAGTCAAGGCTCATATGCAGTCACTACAGTGCCAAGTGATGCTAAATTGACATTGTACAGCTCGTACTCAAGACAAGTGGGCAATGAGTACATTACAGACGTGAAAGGTATCCTGTATTGTGAAGGCACAATGAACAGGAAAAACAGACTTTTATTGTCATTGGTAGAGAGAATGTCAAGAAGTAACACATCTGCAGCAACGGCAAATATCCTTGAGAATGAGTTAGAGGACTCGCTTGTGAATCCCGATAATTTAAACCAAGATGACAACTCAATAATGAGCTCCAACTCAAGTATAAATACATCAGGTAGTACTAACTCACCATATGTCAATTCAGATACGATAAAAACCCGTTTGAAAGGTGTCATGGCAAGAACTATACCGAAAGCACCTATAAAGATAGCAATTGGCTCTTCTGAAGAAGTAGACACCTTATTGGGTGCGAATATACTCACAGATGCCACGGGAAGTTTCAAAGTATCAATTGCTACTATTTACAAACCTTCTTATTCTTGTGTCACCTGCATTGACGATTCCAACATTGTTTGCACAAAGGATATTGAAGTCATACCTGAGACAGGGGTGAGTGTTATAACAGATATAGATGATACCATAAGGCGTACTGGTGTACTAGAGGAGAAAAGAGAGATGTTCAATAACGTATTTTCAAAAGATTTCTCTGAGTGTGAGATTCCAGGACTGTCAGAGTTTTTCAATTTCTTGTACAATGATAAGAAATGTCCCATTCATTACGTTTCCAATTCACCATGGCAAATTTACAACATTGTTACAGATTTCATGAAATCCATTTCATTACCTGCAAGCTCAATCCATTTGAGACAATATTCTGGGAACTTGATCGCAAGTTTCACCCAACCTTCAGGTGAACGTAAGAAAGGATCACTCATAAACATTTTAAATGATTTTCCTAATAGAAGATTCATCCTGATTGGTGATGCAGGAGAACAAGACTTTGAAGCATATATGGCTTTAGCTTCAGTGTATCCAGATCAGATACTGGCAATTTATATACGAGCAATGGACGGTGCTTTTTCATTTGTCGATAATATTAAAGTGTTCAAAGAGCTAGAAAGTAAACTTGCCATGCGTAGTGCTGTATATGACAGTGTGCACAGCTCCATCGGTGATGAAGTAACTAGCGTACATGGTCTTCAACAAAGAGATAGTATAAACAATAAACTACCAACTACTGCAAACTCATCGTCTTCAACATCATCGGATTCAACGAGAAAGATCATAAAGAAAGCTCCACCTCCTATAGTTCCTCCAAAGCCTAAGAACCTTCGAAGTGAACCTATACCACCTCCTAGATCAAGTAATTCTCCTCCTGAATTACCTGCTAGAAAATACCAAAGGTCTGAAACCGATGTGAAGTCAGCAGGACATGGTGATCACATCACGATATCATCCGCACCATCAGATTTACCTCCTAGATTACCACAGAGAAACGCACACAGTACAGTTTTGAAACATTCCGCAAGTACAGGAACTCTAAACAGTGCTAACTCAGACAATTCTTCCAGATCAACGTACACTCAAACTCTTAGTCCTCAAAAGGAGGAAGCGGAGTATTACTATGGAACTGATAAGAGAAGAGATCTATGGACTGAGAGAATAAATAGGGTTCTTACTGAGCTTTCACCAAATATCAAGTTTAAGTTCTGGTGGGATATTTCAGATATTTCAGACGAGGCAGTTGATCTTGTGGATGCTTATGCCAACAAACCAGTAAAGCAAGCCTCGCCCGAAGTGAAAAGCCAGGAATCGAAACATAGCACTGAAGATTCTGCGTGTGCTAATGATGGTAAACCCTTGATAGATCTATAAGATAATATGTATTATTAGAATTTTTTTCTTTCAAATGAACTACAGACTACTATAATATAATGTAAATTTGTAATGCAATTGAACAACTATATAAATAAAGATGTACTTATTTTGAAAAAGGCAGAAGAAAACAAAAAGCGTTCAAGGAAGACACGATAAACTTGAAAAAACACACAACATATAAAATACAAATAACCTAAATGAGCAGGTTAATATACACTGAAATTTTTCGAAAACTTTCATAATTGACTCAGAGAGCACCCACATGCATTCTATGTACGATGTTGATGATTTTCTATAAAGTTCAAAGTGTTTGAATTGTCCCAATGACTTAACAATATCATTCAACTACCAGTAATCAAAATAATTCTTGATTAGAATAAATAAATAAGGAAACATGAGGAACCAAATGTGAAAGGGGAGGTGAAAATAAATTAGGTGAAGAAAGTGTAAACTAGACATAACAAAGGAATAATAAATTAGGAAATTATCACATGAGAAAACCGGTTGAACATAAAAAACAAAAAAAGCACGTAAACTTTCTATCACATTATTTATGCTTCAATTGGCTTTGACTCAGTTGTAGTTTCTTGCCCTATCGTTTCTGGCGCAGACTTTTCTTCTTCCTTAGAGTCTTTCGTTGCTTCCTTCTCAGGAGCCATTTGAGATTCAGCAAAAGCAGTTGCACCATCACCGTAATCCTTAATGTTTTCTTCGATATCTTCAACTTCTTTCTTGAACTCAGACATATCCCATTCAGTACCCTTTTCTTTAAGGATTTCTTCTTCTTGGTAGTATTTGTCTTCAAATTTCTTGAGGATGATTTCTCTACCACTTAAACTTGATTTACCCTTTTGCTTGTTCTGTTCATTTAATCTTTGTAATTTATGTTCAGCCTTCCACCTGGCAAATGTCTCCACTGTGATTGGAGTCAAGTTTGTCTTAGGTAGCTTATCTCTTTCAGTTTCAATGAAATCTTCAAGTGTGATTTTTGGTTTACTTTCATCAGCCAATTTCTCCAATCTTTTCTCTTCTTTGGTCTTCAAGACGAATCCAGGCGGTAAGGAATGCTTATATTTACACTCATTACCTCCGGCGGGACAAACCCAGAACCAACCATATTTACCGTTTTCAACAGCTTGAATGAAATGCTTACAAACAATATCTGTTGTAGTCTTTGGATTACCATGTTTTGATAAAATAACTGATCTTAACTTAGCTTCATCCCATTTATCCATTGTATCATTTTCTTTATCCTCTTCTTGTCTTGCATCGGTATACAAATCTTTTTTAGCCGCTTTTCTTCCAACATCCAAGTCATGCGAGAACTTACAACTCTTACCTCTATTACAGGCACCAGCTTTGAAAAACTCACATAGAATTGATTTTGGATCCACTCCGAATGGAACTTTTTGTGCAGGAAGAGTAGCTTTCAAAAGACGAGCTGCTTCTTTCTTAGCTTCTTCAGCTGCTTTCCTCTCCGCAGCTTTCCTCTTCTCCATAGCCGCTTGCCTCTGGTTCTCAGCGACACTTCCCTTCAATTGTTCAACATATCCTTGAACTTTCTTTGACTTATTCTTATTTTTCAGACCAAAAGTTTTATCTTCTGCTTGTTTTTGAGCTTTCTTAGCTTTGGCCTTCTTTTCAGCCTCAGCTTGTCCGTTCTTCTTCTTTGGTGGCATGGTATCAACACCCTGTAAACGTATACTCTGTATGTAACGTAACTATGTACTCGGAACTAAATAAAAAGGGTTCAAATCAGAATTTGCTCAAGTAAAATATGAAATATTCAGTCTGTTCCTCTCTCTCTGTCTCTGTCTTACTATGAAAAGAAAAGAAAAAAAAAAAATTCGGGAAGATTTCGTCTGTCATTTTGTAATAGTGTCAGTGTTACCAATTAGGCCATTTCTTTGTATTTGAGACACTACAATTGAAAGTTCCACTGATTGTCAATGTGGATACACTTTTTGTACGGTTATCATCTTGTACTACTGGTTTGTTGGACTTGAGTTGAGTGATTCTACTAAAATATACAGAGATACAGACCAGGAACTTTTGATTGTACTTGGAACTGATTGGATTGTTTTGGGATCACATTGTTTCAGCTATAATTCCACTATACTATTGTATCGCTTGCTGATTGCTTCTTTAGATTCTATATACCCGCATCAAAGAGGTGAACATGCTCGTACTTACAGTTAGACAAGACTCTGTGCGCGCAGTTAAACACCTATTAAATAAAAACAAGAGCTTGAGATCAGTCTCTGTATCGAACATAACATCGGAGTACTTGAACTCAGTATCACAAACTAACAAATCATTAGTCTTATCCAAAGGGTTCTCCACTAGTAGATCAGCTTATAACAAGACTTCATCATCTGCTCACAACTTAAAGAGAAAGAAGATGAGAGAACTCAATATAATGTTAGCCTCAGGCTTATTGCTAGCCACCTCTTACTTCTCAATTAAGAACAACTCAATTTACTCTGATACCTTACCACCAAACTCATCTGGTAACAGTTTAAGCAAAGACGGCCAAACTCAATCAAACATGATGTTCTCAACATCTTCAATGAGTGGAATTGCAGCTTCAACTAAATTAAATAAGCAAGGCATTTACTTACTTAGTGAGGAAGAGATCTCACGGAGATTGAGAGAGTTTGAAGAAAGTTACATCGTCAAGAGAGGTAAAGGTGTAGTAAGATACGATATTTGTCAATTTGCAAGTAATAATCCAATTGAAGATGATCGTAGTGAGAAGATTGTACAAGTCCCAATTCAAGACAGAGATAACAACAATGAGATTGTGAATTCCGATTGGATGTTCTGGGGTGTCTATGATGGTCATGGAGGTTGGACTACATCAGCCAAACTAAGAGATAACTTGCTAGACTATGTCGTTGATGAATTGACTTCTGTTTATAAGATCACCGATAAGCAAGCAAGAATTATCCCATCACACGAGGTGATCGATAAAGCTATCCAAAAAGGTTTCCTAAAACTAGATGATGAAATTGTGAATAAGAATGTCAAGAAATTATTAGAGAGTCCAAATAATAAATCAGGAGCTGCTGAGTTATTAATGCCAGCATTATCCGGTTCTTGTGGTTTAGTCACTTTCTTTGACAGTCATACAAAAACCTTGAAAGTTGCCGTTACAGGTGATTCCCGAGCTTTATTAGGTAGCTTGAGTGATGACAATAACTGGACAGTGACAGCTTTGTCTGTTGATCAGACTGCATCAAATCCAACTGAAGTTGCTAAATTACTGAGCGAACATCCAGGTGAACCAAATGTTGTTAGAAATGGTAGAGTCTTAGGCTCCTTAGAACCTTCAAGAGCATTTGGTGATGCTAGATATAAATGGACAAGAGATATTCAAGCTAAAATTTATAATCAATTTTTTGGTAGACAATCTCCAGCCAATTTGAAAACACCTCCATATGTTACAGCAGAACCAATTGTCACAACAGCCGAGGTTAAGCCAACTAAAAATGACTTTCTTGTTCTTGCAAGTGATGGATTATATGAAATGTTAAGTAATGAAGAGATTGTTGGACTCGTTGTTAGATGGATGGAAAGTAAGAAGATGGTTAAACCAACTACAAGCTTATATGAAAGAGTATTCTCTTCAGGTGATAATCTTCCAAAAGTTGTTGATGTAACTGATCGTACCACTAAGAAACAACAAAAGCAACCATTCAGACGTAAGGGTGGTAAATTTGAATACTTATTATACGATGATAATGTTTCAACTCACTTGATTAGAAATGCTTTGAGTAATGGTGGTTCAAAAGAGGAAGTAAGCATGCTTGTAAGTATCCCATCACCATTGAGCAGACGTTATAGAGATGACTTAACTGTCACTGTTGTTTTCTTTGGAGAAGATGGCAAACCTAACGATCAAGGCACTTTAGAAATCAATAAACCAGCTACAAAGGGAGGTTTAGATGATGCTAAACCTAAATTGTAAGGCGTATATATAAATTGAAGTATAAAATTTTGATATCTTTTCTACTAAATCGATTTACTATAACATGTAAATGGGTAGTTGTGGTCAATAGCGTAACCATAATATATTAAATAGAACGTAACAAAAGAGAAATATAGAATGAAAAATATAGTATAGAAACTGAAACTCAATTATAGATAGAGTATAAATATCGTATGAAATAAAGTAAAGTAAAAAAAAAATCACACAAAAGAACAATTAACAACAAAAAACACAAGCCTAAACACCAAGACAAAGTAGATGTCCTAAGATCAGATCAGATACTTTAACATGCACATGTATTATTGCTTTCAGAACTTACAGGAGCAGATAAATCAACTCTGTTATCTTGAGCAGATAAGACGTTTGCGTCATTTTTAGCATTTGAATCTGGAATCTTTTGACCTATAGCCATAAACACTTCATTAACATTAAATGATGTCTTTGCAGAAGTTTCAAAAAACAAAAGACCTTCTTCTTCAGCTAATGTTTGTCCTTCTTCAACAGATACTTTTCTCTTATCTTCTATTTCATCACCATTTTCGTCTATTATTAAATCGTATTTATTTCCAACTAATGCAATGATAATGTTTTTAGCTGCTTGTTCATGTAATTCTTTAACCCAATGTCTAGCTTTTATAAAACTTGCAGGCTTGGTAACATCATAAACTACTAATGCTGCTTGAGCATTACGGTAATACATTGGTGCTAATGAAGCAAATCTTTCTTGTCCCGCAGTATCCCAAATCTCGAATTTTATAGTCTTGTCACCAATAGTACATCTTTGAGTCAAAAATGCTGCTCCTATAGTTGGTTCTTTATTCTCTTGGAAATCATTACTGACAAAACGTAAGACTAATGATGATTTACCTACTGCTGCTTCTCCGAGTAATACAAGCTTGACAGCCGTTGTTTGTCTTCCTGGTGCGCTCATTTTCAGTTATAGGTTTTCAATTAGTATGTGTAGTAATGGATGAAGGTTTAAATACAATATATCAGTTTATAATCTAGCTAATAGGAGTATATTATGTATTCAAATGTATTTCGTATGTTTCTCGGAATATATTGAATAGGGAAAATAAAATGAGGTTCTGTTTATGCGTGTGTTGAGTGAGCCGCAAAATTATCCAGTTGTTGTATATACTGTTCAAATCTCTCTATATTCAACTAATCAAGCATATGCTATAATGATAGGATTGATTATTGCAAGATATAAATTCAACTCAAAGCAAATTAAACCAAGCCATCTATCTCAATCATTAAAACTCATCTGTTATCTCTGTTGGCGTTGCTAACTTTCGCAGCTCTCAGATTTCTCCCCTTAAAAAAAATAAAAAAAAATAAGAAGCCGATCGGCCCGGGTCGTCTATTTTGTAGATGTAGCGCTTAGACCCTTAATTTAAGTACTTTTAACAGTGTATTATGGTTATTTATATACAAGTTATACATTATTTAGAGTGTATTATACCTGCCCGCTATCTAAATAATGATTTAATAACTCACACTTTTTGACAGACCCAAAATTCGCACTTGTACTGCCATCCACCCAGTGATTTTTCGTCTCCACCGTAAGTTGTAGTTATACCAGATTCGTGTTTGACAAACTTGAATCCGATATCTTTGATAAGCTGACATAAGTCTTCTTTTGTAAGCTCCAAACCTTTCATTGGGGCGGTGATTTGTATTGGATTTCCCTTTGAATCAAATCTTGTGTTATTGAGCATACCATCATCGTCTTCATAATGCCAAAGCAGAGGCCCAAAGTTGATCCAGTATCCGTCCTCTTTCAAACAATGCTTTATAGTTTGTAGATAGTCAATCACATTGGTGGCAGTGTCTAAGAAGAAACAGGTTGCGACAACATCCCATTTTGAAGCATTTTCATTTCTGAACTCATTCATTCTTGGATCATTAGTGTAGGTTTCTGAATATGTTTCCAATTTTGGAGGACCGTAAATATCAACAAATGAACCTGCAGACATGGACATTAAATCACCCACCGGTATTTCTGGATACTCTTTATTAATTAGTGATATATCGCCAGGAAAAAAATCTGGAATATAAACTTGTCGCAGCTGATCGTTTCTCTTGGCTATGTGTGAGAACTTATGTATGAAAGGACATATCACGAAATTGTTAGCCATATAAGATCCATTTAAAATATAGCTTGAGTTAGTCAACATATGATATGAGAACTCATTGCCTTGACAACGAAAACCTCTTTTGACGAACTCAATCACCAACCTTCCCAGTCCACACCCAGGGACGAGAACATTTATATTCTGCCTTTGTGGTACATCTGGAAACAACTCTTCACATTCTTTCACTATCCTTCCAAAAGACTCTTCACGCTCTTTAGCCCCCAATTCACTCCATTCTCTGGTATATTGAGTCAGGATACTTCTAACCTTATCTAAATCAGTAGTTGTACAATTATACCAATCTTCTGGCTTATCGCTCATTGCACCCCATTGTAAAGCAACTGCCGCTGCAACTTCTTGAGTGAATTTACTATTGACTTCTATAGAATGTTTCAATGCCTCTAGATGTCCAGGAAACCAAGGTATCAGTTTCTTTTCTGATTCGGTTAAGGATTCCCATTTCAAGATCCTTGGTTCAATTATTTGTTCATATGACCAATTGCCATACTCATGCATTGCTTTCAAGACAGAGGTCAATGCATTGTGTTCCTCTATATCATCCTGTACAGATATCTCGTTGCTTGACATCTTAATGACTGATAACACAATCACACAGAGGTGATTAAAGCTATAAATGTGTCAAACTATCATGATAAATTCTATCTGACTCGAAAGAAACTTTCATCGCCATGAAATTTAAAAAACATCCATACACTTGTTATTTATTTAAGCGCTTAAGCTAGATTTACAAGTTCTTATTGAACACATCAAAGTAAGCGTTAATCGTATTCGAGGTGAGTTACATAAGGCTTAAACTACGTAAGAGTCAAGAAATTGAAGTAAATAGGATATCTAGTAAGAAATAAAAGAAATCAAAGCAAATCTAGTCAATCTATTTTTCTTCTGCTTTGAGTTTGAGTTCTTTATTTTGCTCAATCAAAGTCTCAACTAACTTAGTTAATCCATCGATCCTAGAGAAAATCTCGTAAGTTTCCCAACTAACACCAGCTTGACTACTTTGTTCTACAGGTGGGCCTAATGTATCAAGCTCAGCTCTCCATTTTTTCATTTCAGCTGTGAAAGTAGGGTCTTCTTCCTCTGCTCTCTTTTGTAATCTTAAAGATTCTCTAATAGCTGTTCTATCTAAATCATCTTCATCATAACCATCAGTTAAGTCCCAAGCAAGATCAGATTCATTTTCATCATCAGATTTATGAATTGATCTGTTATAGTTGACACGGGTCGCTACTTTAACTTCATATGTAGCAGTAATTAGCAAAACAGGGAAGTATAGGACTTTCATAACATTGTTACACAATGCATCATAGCTTCTACGATTCAACCACCATGAAAATGGTAAAGTCAAGAATAAGAACTCAACCAAGTTGAGAGGAGGAACAAAGACATTCTCATCTGGAGCTCTGATATATCTTAATAATTTTTGAGAGAAAAGTGCTAAATATTCATCTGTTGAGTTACCAGAAATATTCTCATATGCACTAGAGAACAAAGCAATAAGAATGTTCAATAAGACAATGGTAACAATGAATGTGAATGAGTAGTATAAGATTTCACCATATGGGGAAACAAATCTATCCATTGCATCAAAATCAGGTCCACTTAAAACAGTTTGAGAAAGAGTTGAAATCATAAACGAGGTTAATTCTCTCTTACCATCTGCTTGATCTAAACCTAAGAAAGCTTGTAAGAATCCAATAATAACAACAGCTAACAAGAAGAAGAAAATTGCAGACTCTTTGATCATCATCTTGATAACGACAATCATAGCACCGACGAATTCAAATACATCTAAGTATAACAATAATCTTGACCACATAAATGGAGCTACTAATGACAAAACTCTATATGAGACAATGCCAAAAGCTTCATTTTGTTTGTAAATTGCAATAAATCTTGTGATCATAGAGACCATAATTATACCATACATTGTATCATTGAAAGCGTTCCAGAATGAAAGGTAGTAAATACCAATATGGTAAAATTTGATGACTTCATCCAAGACAAAAGAAAGAGTGAAAAGGTAATAAATAATCTCGTAAACACTAAGGCCTTTTGAACTTGTATCAGTATTGATAATGATTGTATAAATGATCAAGTAAATCAATGAGAAGGTGATTTCTAAGATATTTTGATAGTAAGGAGTTCTGATTCTATCAGGATTCAAATGGTATCTGAAAGAGGTGTTACTTGTACCTTTGTACAGAACGTACTCAGAAGGATCATGAGCACTCTGAGTGATCCAACCTCTCCATAACCATTTGATACATCTTTGATAACCAGAAGAAGCAATAACAATAGTTGAATGTAAATCAACGGCTAATTCTAATGCATTATGAGGTGGTGTATCAACATCATGAATGTTAATTGAGAATCTATGACATAACATTGATAAAAACAAGTATTTCTCATCTGTTTCACGTTCAATCAAAATAGCAGCGATCTTTTGGGCAGCTAAGAATCTTGAACGGTATAAAGTGTTATCACTCAATTCAGTGTAAATTAATGAATAGTACCAATCACTAACGGTTAATAAACAAAAGATCAAACATGCTTGGTATTTCTTAGAAGTAGTACCCTTTTGACCATTACCTGTACCACCAGCAGCTTTCAATACAGATTGAATAACTCTTTCATTCAAGATGATAGAACCAGGAGATGTGATTTGTTCTTCATCGAATGGAATTGTAATCAACTTGTCAATCAAAGTTTTCAAATTGATTGCAATTCTTAAAACTTGTCTTGGGGAAGGAGCAAGATACTCATTGCAATCTTCGTCCTGGTAAAGAGGTAACGCAATTTCACCTACGTTACTCATTGTGAGGTTGACTAACTGAGGAATAGTAATCGAAACTGCTAGTCAAATAGAGAATAAACACAAATACTGCAACCTTTCAGAAAAGGGGAAACAGCAAAAATTTTAGTAAAAATGTCAAATTTCAGATTTCATCTGTTTCAGCCGCAGAGCTTAATAAAATTCAGATAACTTTTTTTTGTAAAGGGTAAAGACGCGTTTGCCTTATTAATGCGTGTTTATTATGTATAGATAGCAGTATTATATATCAATTGATCACAGTTGCCCTTACTTGACATTGATTAATCTAAATTTAGACTATAAAATATGTCTTTTCTAGAGTCATTACCTACCAACTTGAAAATTCAAGTGCAGGATGTTATGTGTATGTATATCCTCCATCGCCTAAGCTGTTTAAGAATTCTCAGACTAACCGGATCAAATTCTATCATCTAGTCGCATATCCTCCGAGTGAAGAAGTTTTCAAGGCATTGATACAAAATTTTGAATCTGATAGTAACAAGAAAAGAAAACTGGACTTAAATAATGCAAACTCTCAGCTCTCTCAGTCAGAAGGTGATGATTACGGTGAGTTCCCATCAAGTTTGAAAGGTTGCCACATCATTTTACAGATCCCAGACTTATCCATACAGTCACCAATAAGGAAGAAATTGAATCTTGTATTTGGATGTTTTCCTGGAGAAAGAACTGCATTTTTAGCACTCACAAAGTCAATTGATGATCAACCAGAGTTAATTATCAAAGATTTGACCCTTGACAATATTACATTTTCTACATTGCTAAAAGTACCTGAAAAGAAAGCTCTGCGAACCATATTGATAATGTACAAAAAGAATTGGGGTAATAAGTTTAAGAATGATCCACTTTTGATCCAATATAATGACGAGCTACTCACAGATCAGTTTGGACCAATCTTAGGTAACTCTGATCTAGCAACTTACTTACAACAGCAATGCTCAATTGTGGGTTTTAATCTTATAAATACAACAGCAAAAGATACAAGGAGTTTTTTTGTCCAAGCTTACAAAGGATCCAAAGAAGGTTACTTGTATTTCCTACCAAACCATTTGGTCTTTGGTTTCAAGAAACCAATATTGATGTTCAAGTCAACCGATATTGAAAGTATTACATATTCCTCAATCACCAGATTGACATTCAACGTTACAATTCATGTGAGGGAAAAGATAGAAGGATCAGAAGATACAGAGATAACCAAATATGAGTTTTCTATGATTGATCAGAAAGAATACGATAGTATCAATACATATGTTAAGAATAAAGAGTTTAGAGACAAGTCAATGACAGAAGAATTGAAAGCAAAGACTCAATTGAAGAACCCAGATGTGCCTGGTGCTTTGGCTGAAGCTGCCAAGTTAGTCCCAGGTGGTGACCAAATTGTGAATAATGATATGGGTGACTCTGATGACGAAGAAGATGATGGTAATTTCCAAATGGGAGAAGAGTCTGATCTCAGTGACGGTAGTGGATCCGAAAGTGATTCTGATGAGGAAGAAGAAGAAGAAGAGGAAGACGACGATGATGATGAAGAGGATGAAGAAGATTTAGAAGGAGTCAACGAGGAAGAAGACGACGAAGATGAGGACTAGAAACTCACCATACTTTTTACAGACACAGACATAATTTCGTTAATAACGTTGAAGTATATTGAATCCCAAAACAGACACACTATATAATAAATAAACTGAGACATATGCTAGACACATGTCAAGGTAATAGAATATAACTTTCAAGTTGAAGTTTGACCGGACGCAGCAGCAACAGCAGCTTGCTTTCTGGCTTCTAGTCTCTTCATACGAGCTTCACGCAACATTTCAACCTGTTTGGTGAGTTCTTCATCTTTCTCATTAAAAAATTTGTCAAGTGAGATTCCAATATATGTAGCTAAACCTCCATATGTTATAAAATGTATTGGATAGTAAGTTGCAGGCGCTTCTCTGAGCCCATTATGGAATACTCTTACTCCAATTCCTGAAGATAATGATGGATTAGTATTGTAACTTTGGAGTCAGCTCAATATAATTTTGCTTGAAAAACTTACCAATTATTGTCCAGCCATACCAGGGAATCATTGTCGTAGTGCCTATTAGTATGAGTTGTAGAATGAATGTGTTCACTAAGATAAAGAAGTGTTCAAAAAACTCCACATTCAATTTGATTTACCCCACCTTGATTTTTGTTTCCTTTGTAGATTTTTTTTGGCTGTGCGAAATTTTACTGTTTGGAAAATAAGATGCATAGGGCGTCTAATCTGTTTACTCGATTTTTATAAACGGAGATAAGATGTTGTACATTGTTATACCTTTTGATAAGACAAGGGGTATTTGATATTAACACAAAATAGTACACAATGGAGTCATTTCTTGAAAAATTAAGGAACTACAAGTTCCAGGAGTCATATATTGAAATCTTCCAATACGATGTCTCGATTCCCTCTCTTGTCTCGTACATTATTGACTGGTTATTGTATATGTATGTATTAAAGTACAATTTGATGGTCAGAGTTCAGGAAGACGGATATTAACAACATTAAACCTTTAGTGTCATTATTATCATCGCCGTAACGTATGGTGTTACGGGCTTACCAAGAATTTCAGACTTTGACGTGAACAACAAGGCTTTAATGCACGCGTATCTTCCAGAAAGGAATACGTTTGCCCCAATATGGTTTTTGTTAATCCTAGCATTTGTAATACCAATCATGAAAATATCACTAGTGAGTTTAATGAAGACAAAGTTACCAATTGTTAGAAAACTATGGGATTTGCATTGTGCTCTATTGGCAATTACAGGTGCTGCTGGTGCTCAACTCTTGTTCGTTTGTATTATCAAAAATTTCGCAGCGTCTCCAAGACCAGATATGTTAAGACGTTGTATGCCAATAACTTACAGTCAGCAACTAACAGGCATGCTGAGTACAGCTGATATATGTAGTACTACAAATGTCGAGCTTTTACTGGAAGGATTCAGAAGTTTCCCTAGTGGTCATACTTCAACTATTTTTGCAACTTGTACCATTCAGGTACTTTTTTGTTCTGCAAAGGCAAACCTATTTGATGGTAGGGGATTGTCTATCAAATTTTTATGTTGTGTTGTTTTACCATTAACGTCTGCTTCGCTTGTATCTTTTTCGAGAGTTTCTGATAATCGTCATTTTATCGGTGATGTTTTGGCTGGTGCTGCAATTGGTATGTTTTTCGGGTTTTTTTTCTATAGCTTATACTTCCCATTCCCATTTGACACTCAGAATCTAGGAAGAGCTTACTATCCAAGAAGATTCGGAGTGAAAGAAGCTTTCAAAGGTGTTGGAGGGTTCTGGAAAATTGATGATGTGGATGAAGTTTATACAGAGAGAACAAATCCGGAAGAGAACAAAGAGTTTTCTAATAGTATGACAGATAGAAATTTGGGGAGTGTGCATACATTTAAATTTACCAGTGAACCAAGACAGAAAAGCCCAACTGTCAGAAGTACCAAAAGTAGAACAATTGAGGCTTGATTATGGTTTTAGCTTATCTTATTATTTCCGTAGGCTTTGCCTTATTAAATGATCTATAGAGAATATATACTGAAATTAAAACAGAATACCTTACTATCTACAAGACTTTCTCTTTGGAAAGCTCCACTATTTACCAATACAGAAACTTGAGAACACCACTCCAAGAATCTCTTCAACACCAACAGCCTGGCCTGTAATCTTACCTATTCCTTCAACACTATGTTTCAAAGCTTCACTTGCAAGAACTATATCATCGATTTCCTTTGCGTTGTAAAATTCTTCAAATCCATACAAGACATCTTTTGATATTATATCCTGTGCTCTTTTGGAGATAACTATAGGATCGGACTTTTCTGACCAGGTCAATTGCTTAAACTCCAATGTAAGTAAATCGATCAGACCTTCTAAACCTTTATTATCCGTACATGAAACAAATCTGAACCTTTCTTTGTCTAAACCAAACAAACTCGAGTAATCATCGACAATCTCTGTTTTAGCAAGCTCCTTACTTTTCAGTAAATCAGATTTGTTCATCACAACAATGACCTTAGTTACCTCTTTCAGCTCTCTAATATGCTTGATTAGCTGTTCATCAATCTGGGTTAAGTCACAAGGAAGTACAACAACAACAAAATCACCAGCCATGGATTTCAATTTAGCACGTTTAATACCTTCTGCTTCAATCTTATCAGCCGCTTGCTCTAAGTCTCTGACACCAGCTGTGTCACCCACAACCACTTTATAGCCATTGATATCCAAAGGTACATCAATGATATCTCTTGTGGTCCCCGCTATATCACTTACGATAGCAGATTCATTATTCGCCAAGATATTGAGTAATGAAGACTTACCTGCATTTGGAGGACCCAACAGCGTTAACTTAATACCCTGTAACAGGATCTCAGATCTCTTGACTTTAGTAATGTAGTCATTGATCTCCTTCTCCAACTCCTTGATACTGCCTTCCACTCTACTGAACAGTTGATCAATTTCATCAATATCATGATCCTCACCAAAATCTATCACAGTGGCTAACAATGCGACATTATTAACGATTTCTGTTCTCCAGCGGAAGAAAAGTTCTTTTGTCTTACCTTGCATGGAATTCAAACTTGAGACTCTCTGTGACTCTGTATCTGCATGGATCAAGTCATTGATACCTTCTATTTCAGTCAAGTCAAATCTTCCATTTCTAAATGCTCTTTTCGAAAACTCACCAGCTTCGGCATACCGTATCGGTATAGCAGGGGTATGTAATAATTCTATAGATTTCAAAACTGCATCAATGACAGCTTTACCCCCATGCACATGCAATTCTAGTAGATCTTCACCGGTGTACGATTTCGGACTTGCAAAGTACAACAGGAGTGCTTCATCAAGCATCAAATTTGATTTCTTATCTTGTGGATGATATAGTTTCCTTACTACAGCTTGACGTGGTTTGGGTAGTTGTTCTTTCCTCGTGAGACTCTTATACACATATGAAGTAGCTGGCCCAGATACACGTATCACACCTATAGCTGCTCTAGCAGGTGCTGTTGATAATGCATATATTGTAGGTGTGTGGTATTGTTCAATGGTATCTGAAAACCATCTTGAGTTTTGATGGTGTAGGTGTCCCAGATGACAACATTTCGGCACTTTAAAGTAATGGCTAACATTGAGTGACAATGTTCTTCGTACAAACATGGCTATATAGAGAGTCAACACCGTACCAGACTCACTTATCGATCACTTGATTCTAAGTCTGATAAGCCCAATAAAGAACAAAAAAGATATTTTGAATTTTTTATTTTTCAAACGTGAAATCTTTCAGACAAGCGCGGTAGCTATAATTAGACAACTTATGAATTTACCAGTTATTCATTGATACAAAATTAGTATGAAGTATATTGAACAAAAAAAAGATTGCTGGTTGGCAAGATACATAGACCATATTGGTTTGCAAAAACAGTAAGATATAGAAAAGAAAATAAATATATAAGAGTAGAAATTAATTGGATAGTAATCGAGCCATATAGTTAGTTAGTTGGATGGTTTGTTGAAGAATAAAAAAAAATTATAATAATAATATTATGTTCGAATTAAAGTTGGGTTTGATCGATATTTCAAATGAGCGGCGTTATCAAGATACATTGGGAATGTATATTAAAAGAGTTGTATTAATGAGCGACTAGGTTTTTAACCTTGGGAATGTAATAAATTGTAATAAATGAGCGAAACGAGACTATTGCATGATAATTAATGGAAAAATATTAGGAATGAGCGAATGGAATGCATAATAGTAACGGGGTTTGATATGATTGAAAGAAAAAAATGGGCTTGAAAGACATGGTAGGTAGTGATCTTCAAGTGGATTAGAAATGAGCGAGTGTAGCTAGCTATTGGACGAGTAAATCGAAGTTTTCCTTTTCAATTCATGTGATCTTTTGAATATACTTTAGTATTTCTCTTAGGTCTTGAATGCTGAATTAGAGTAACCTGGACAGTAGTATCTTTTTTCATGGTTTGTATTATCATCTCTTTTTGTTGAATATACTTTTTGGAATTTTTGGATTAGTTTTTAGTAGAGCTTCACAGAAGTTCAGGTTATAACACAACAACCACTTTCAGGTGTTTCCTTAAGGAGAAGACTTGCTCTGGTAGCTATTTCAAACACATCATCAACAGCTTCACCTGTCAATGATGAACATTCAACGTATTTTTTAGCTCCAATATAACGTGCAACTTGTTCTCCTTTTTCTTTTCGCACGTATTTTTCGTTGTAATAAGGATCACTACCATCATCTTCTGGTCTCAAATCTTTTTTAAGTCCAACTAAAATCACTGGTGCATTTGGACAATATTTATTGACTTCTACAGCCCACTTATTTCCTGCATTATCTAATGAATCAGGAGCATTTAATGCAAATGCAATCAATATAATGTGAGCTTTCTCATATGATAACGGACGTAATCTTTCATATTCTTCTTGTCCAGCTGTATCCCATAATGCTAGTCTGACAGGCTTACCATCAACTCTACAATCGGTGGCATAGTTTTCGAAGACGGTTGGATGATATTCAGTTGGGAACTCACCTAATGTGAAAACATACAACAATGAAGTTTTACCACAGGCACCGTCTCCAACAATGACAATTTTCCTTTTTATAACGTTCTCAGACATTTCCAATTGATCTGTTGTTGATTTCTATACGATTGAATTAGATTAATGTATTATGACTCAACGGTGTATGTATGAACAAGACTGTATCGGTGGTAGATACTACAAGAACACAATAAAACAATGTACGACTCAAATTGCTTTTTGATACTAATCTATAGTGAATTAATTGACAAATCGAGTGGTTCGCCTACGTTGTGACTTGTAATACCAATCTCTGTGTATAAAAATTGACGAGTAGTAAAAATGTTGCAATTGACTTCTAATATTCAGACAAAGAAATTGATTGGACTTGAATTGCGCAATCAATTGTATTGTAAGAATTGCAAAGACAAAGTAATGGCTTGGCTTATACGATAGATCCAATTGTCGCCAAGTAGATTGCTGTTGTATTGTCTTATTAAAGATACTATAACTGCCTAAAACAGTTGCAAACTAATTATAAAAGTTTCACGTTTCTATTAACTTTATCGTCTTCCATTCAGTTTCAGCATCTGCTCGCTTTTTTCAGATTTTTTTTTATTTTTTTTTAATTACTCTGAAAAGGGGAAGAAAAAGCTTCTTAGGTGCCAGGTGTTCTTTCTGTTTTGTATGTAAGTTTAAGCGCTGTATTGTTTTACTTTATTTTATGGGGAAGTTGGGGAAGTTTATGTGATATGTGGAATGTATATTACATTACAAGTCGTGACTGAGATATAAACATAATGACTATATACGATAAATATAGGGATTGAGTGTGTTCAACGGAAGGATGAGCCCCAAGTGGTGTTTAACACGTTTGAATCACCGAGTGCAGAACCGTTAGAATTACCGGCCACAAAGGGTAAATGAGAGTTTGTACTATTAGGATTCATGAGGAGGGGATTCAAACTTTGGTCTAGCACAGATGGAAGATCACTTGAGAATGTAAGTGGTTGCTGAGATTGCTGGGATGGTTGTGATTGTGGTTGTTGCTGTTGTGGTTGCGCAAACTTTGACTTGATACACACTTGAACAGGGTTTCTTAACTCATCATAGATAAACATGAATGAGGCACCTGTTTTGGATTCAAGAGGTACAACCAATGCATTAGTAAACTGTTCCTGTGTTATACCAGCTAATGACCCTGTTAATAATGGACGAGTGCAGTGGTATAACAGTTGTGTAGATACTGATCTATTCACATCTTTAGGAAGATCTTCACCTACTTTCAAAGCAGTGAGTTGAACTTTCTCAACTTCCATATTGTTCAATTGATGCAATGAGCTAGTATTGCTGGTACCAAAGATACTGGATTGAGGCACAAGGGAAGCAACACTAGAACCTGGTGTTCCTGAAGTGCCCAATGGTAAAGAATTAGACCACAAAGATGATCCACCCAATTGATTCAAGTGACTGGAAGATTGTGAGTTCGTCACTCCAGTTAAGCTAGGGAACCCATCACCAGTACCCCAAATTGAACCACTACGATTTGGAGTTGTAGTGGTAGAAACATCTGCCACGGAGGTACGTTTGTTTGTCACTGACAATAAAGGATCATTTGGTAAACCTGATTGACTGTTTGAACGTTCTGCATTAGCGGTTGAGGTAGCATTAGGAGCAGCACTATTTCCCCAGATGTTGTCATTGATACCAGTTCCAAATCCACTTACACCAAGATCATTATTGAAGAAAGATGATCTTTGTAAGAGTGAAGGACCTTGTTGATGAGTATTGACATTTCCAAATCCAACAGGAGCTGTATTCAGACTTCCATTTCTTGACCCGGACATGAAACCTAAATTAGAAGAATCAAGTCCACCAAAGTTTAATTGGTTTGCAGTATCATCATTTAAAGAAGTAGAATTCATGAATTGAGATAAGAGATTCACACTGTTATCAATAGAAGGTTGTCCAATTGATGCATCTGCACCCTGAGACTGAGCAAATGGTTTAGCAAATAAGTTAGAAACACCAGCCTGTGGATCAGTGGTATTGGCATTGACATTGACATTGGTGTTTGCTGGATCATTACTGAAAACATTTGCGTTGAATGATGTTGGTTGATTCAAAGGTAAGTTATAACTCCATGGTGAAGAACTGTTTGATTTCTGATTGGCAAGGCCATTAACAGCGTAATCAACAAGTGGTACACCTGCGTAGTTGTATGAATCCGCAGTAGTGGTAGAATTGAAAGGAATACTAGAGTTCGATAATGGAGCAGTAGCTGCATTAGCTATATTCTCATTTGACTGACCAAGAGAAGGTAAGAAACTAGAAAGTGGTTGTTGCTGTTGTTGTTGAGGAGACACAGATTGTTGTGTTTGTTGTTGCTGTTGTTGTTGAAGTGTAGCTGGATTCATTGCGTTCAAACGTTGGAGTAATTGGCTCAATTGATCATGTGTAATGTTAGGTTGCTGTTGTTCAGGCTGAGCAGCATTAGATACAGGAGCTTGATCTTGCTGTTGTGGTTGTTCAACTTGGTTTTGCTCCACCTCATCTTTTGAAGTAGTAGCCTCAGTGGCGACAGGAGCAGGAGCAGCAGGAGAAGTAGTAGCAGATCCGGCCTCTTCTTTCTCTTTCTTAAGACGAGCTTGTTCCATTGCCTCTTCTTCTTTCTTCTTCTTGCTCTCTTCACGACGTTTCTTCTCTTCTTGTTTCTTACGATCCTTTTCTTCTTTCTCCTTACGTAAACGTTCTTGTTCAGCTTCCTTTTTCTTTCTCTGTTCTTCCAACTTCTTACGTTTCTCTTCCTCACGTTTCTTACGTTGTTCTTCTTTCTTCTTTCTACCTTCTTCCATCTTTCTTTGTTGTTCTTCCTTTTGTAATCTTTCTTGCTCTAATCTCTCTTCTTCTTTTCTCTTTCTTTCTTCTTCTTTGAGCAATTGCTGTTGACGTTTCTTTTCCTTCAACTTCTCTCTTTTCTTCTTCTCCTTTTCTTGCTTTTCTTTCTTTCTTTGTTCTTCCATTTGTAATTCTTCAATAAGTTGCTTTGTGGTATCATCTGCAACTTTCTCCTTATATGCACTCATTAACTTAGTACGAAGAATCTTCGAAGCGATCAATTGAAGCATCTTATAAGTCTCTTCTAATCTTCTTTGCTCATCTTCTTCGTCTTCTTCATCAGTGCCGTATTCATCTTCGTTGGTGATATCACCTTCATCGTAATCACTGACACCCTCATCGTAAACTTCATCATCACCTTCATCATCTTCCTCGTCTTGATCGATTTCTTCTTCAACTTCCTCCTCTTCGTATTCATCTTCATCGTCATGTGAGTGTCCATCTGATTCACATTCACTACAGCTGTGTACATGTTCATGTTCATGTTCATGTTCATGCGCAGCAGCAGCAGCAGAAGCATTTTGTTTCTGATCAATATCACAAAGTTTCTGAACGTCATCTTTCAGCCTCTTACGACTTTGCAGAATATGTTTCTGAGCATCTGAGAATCCAGGAACTTCTTCAATCTTACCATTACTACTAACATTCGAACGTGATTGTCTACTGCTATCCAATTTCTCCATCATATGTATGAAATTCTTACCTTCGTTTCTAATAAGATCTTCAGCAACATTCATAACACTCTTAGCAGCTTCGATCTCTGCATATGGTGGACGGCCTTTGTATTTCTCATTGAAGAAATCAAGGATTCCAGCTTTCTCAGCTTCAACTTTAAGAAACTCATTGATTCTTTCAGATTCAACCATTTGTTCACGAGTCATTTCAAATATAACATCTTTTGAGTCTTGTGCATTGTTGTTCTCTTGTCCCGGTGTATTGTTTGTGTTGTTATTGTTGGCAACGCGATTATTGGAATTTGGTTCCGGTTGAGAGCTTGAGTCACGTTGTTGTTGAAAGCCATTGAGATAGGTAAGAGCTTCTTTTAACCCTTCTTCTCCATCATAGTATTCCTCTTCTTCCTCCTCATCCTCTTCTTCTACTTCTACTTCTGCTTCTGCTTCTTGTGGAGGTGGTCCTTCCAATGCTTTTTTCAAGTGTTTTTGAAATTCTTTTTTCTCCAGGTCACGTTGGAATAAATCTGGCATTGGCACACCTAGTTGCTCTTTCTGTAGCTGCCATGCAGCTTTTGACATCGGGATACCAAGAAGGTTATCGACAATGCCTCTTATCACAGTTGCTTTGAAATCATCACTTTCATTATACCCCGTTGTAACAGGTTTCAAGAACGAAGAATAGTACTTCTCATAAAGTTTTTCCAATTCTCTCTCGAGTGTAACTCTTCTATTCCCACAGACTTTGCAATTACAATTTATATTTTGTTCTTCTCTTGCAACTTTCAAAATCTCGTTCTTGTCAATTTGTATAATTTGTCTCTTTTTCTCCTCGGGAAGTTGTTCCCAGAATTCTTTTATCTTCTGCTGTTCTTCAACACTTGTAACATCATCCCATAAGAATCCGTTCAACGGTTGATTTTTTTTCGAAGACGTTGGGAAATTTTGCCTGAGTTTATTATTTCTTTGTCTTCGGAGGTAGTTGTTATGCGCAATATCATCATTGTGGTCATTATGACTATGGTGACAGTTTGAATGGTCATGGTCTTCGTAATAAGCTTCATCTTCTTCATCATCTATATCTTCATGATCATCGTGACCATGGTTATGATTGTGGTTATGATGGTGATGGTGATGTTGGCCATGATGATGGTGATGATGTTGATGTTGATGTTGATGTTGATGCTGGTGAGGATGAGAATGGTTATAATGATGATCATGATCATCTTCTTCCTCTTCTAGATAGAAATCCTCATCATCTTCTCCATGATATATATTACAATCTGGTCCGTGCTCATGTTGATAATGATCATTTTCATTTATTTCACTCACTATCACATCTCCATTATTATCAACTTTTATCACTCTTGACGTAGGATATTCTGCTGTTTCATCATTGAGTTCAACTTCTAATTTGTAATTTGATGATGTGAAAGTGTTGGTATTACTGTTGTTGTTGTTGCTGTTGTTGTTAGAGTTCTTCTTTTTCTTATTACTCTTCTTCTTCTTCGAAGACGACGTCGACGAACTATTCTTTGCCGGGGCATAATCAAAATGCACATCTTCACCAGCTATAAACCTCTGGGAATCGGTGGATGCCATTGTGATGTGTAATATATGTGTTTATCAATGAGTATATGGTTTGAAATGCCTCGTAATTTCCAATATATATCTGATCTTGTATCTGTAGTTTGGTCTAGTCGACAAGTCAAGCTACTAATTCGGCAATTATCTTCAATCTCCACTAAAGTTTAAACTTGTGATAGCTTATTCAAATGAAAGCACTAGTGAACAGAATTGTTTATTCACTATATACACACACAAAAGTTTCTTATCAAATGACTAGTTCTCTAATATGCAAGGGTACTCTGGGTTTTCGACGGGAATATCTTCGATGTAATCTAAAATATTCTGTCTTGGATGTTGAATGAGTATCTCTGAGATTTATTCTATGTTCTCTTTTGTATATAGACAAGTTTCTGTTCCTCGATGAACTAGTTAACCTTTCAAGAGTATGGAGTAAGATGCTAAATCTCTATAGCAATAAAATAGTTATCAGATAGTCTCCAATAATACAGACAGACTCTATATCTCACTCTCTCATAATCACTGGCGGCTGGTCTCTCTTTGTGTCTCTGTCTCCTTCTTCCTCTTACAATTAAATTCTCGCCAAAGAGTGAGAAAGTAGTGAATAGCTCATTCTAGTGGGTTGAAGGGGTGCGGGGTGGGGATTTATTTGTCTTATGTAATCAATGGATGGGTAAATGGGTGGGTGGGTTACCCTGTTTAAATTTTAAGTATATAGCTTATCTACTTATCACTTTACGTACCAATGGTATGGCATTGACTACTATTAAAACGGAATTAGAGATAAATAACCTTATTACAAGGTATTTGTCAATTGATAAGCAACTATTTACCTATATACGTATACTTAAATCAATTGGATAAAAAAACAGAAACATGCTCGTTCATTAAACACAATTACTCAAATTTAGTCCATTTCCATAATGATTCACCTGGGTTAACAAGTTCATCATCGTTAGTTGCAAATGATAAACCTTTTTCAGAACCTTGTGAAATTATGTATTGTAACCAAGTTAAGAAGTCTGCGAAATTAAAGTTGGCAAATTTCTCTTTGCAGATCTTGTCGAAGTCTTCAGCAGAGACGTATTTACGTTCAATATTGACATTGTGAGTATCTTCGTAATGCTTGATGACTTGTTCTTGAGAAACTCTGTCAGAAGAGACTCTGATCTTATCTGGTAAAGATTTATAATCACCATGAGCAACAATTGAAGCAACAGCTTTACCAACATCTGGTAAGAATGAGATATCAAATTTAGCATCTGGATCACCTGCAATTGTAGCGGTAGTACTGTTTGGTGGTAAACCAACAGCGCCTAAGACTTCATATAAGAAAACACCTGGAACTGCAAATAATGAAGTAATAACATCAATTGTCTTAAAACCTGCTTTTCTTGCCTTTTCACTATGAGCTGTCTTGAATGGGATAACGTTAATTGGAACTTGGTCTAAATCTGTACCGAATTGAGATGGGATGTATAATTTAAGATCTTTGTTATATTTAATAGCGGCATCTAATGCACCTTCGAATTGTGGACCTGGACCAACAACGTTAATCAAGACATCAGCACCTTCAATGGCTTCTTTTAAAGTATCTGGATTAGTTGGATCACCTTTGTAGTATTTGATAAATTCTGTATCTTTTTGCTTTGATGGATCTCTTGTAACACCTCTGACTGGTAATTGAATCTTTGATGAAAAAGTTGGTGAAGATAAAGCTTCTAAGATTGGTTTACCTAAGAAACCATTAACACCGACAATAGTAACAACTGGCTTAGACATTTTGAGCGTAATAAATAGATCTGTTAAATTAGTATTATAATCTTACTTTTGAGTATCGATAATAAGTAATTGATGATAAGAAGTAAAAAGTAGGAAAGAGCAAACTAAGAATTGAAGATTGAAAGGAAATACCCCAGTATATTTATATGATAATTTCTGGAAAGTGAATAGTGCCACACCACAACTCGTGATTATAGATTATAATCTGACAATTGTTTCCAGATATTGCACTATTGTAGACATCAAACGGGTGAATAAATTAAAGGTACACACCCTTTACAATGCACAATGTACAATAAATAGTAAAATATTACATAATCAAATGGTTATCTGCTTACGAATTCTTACTAATTGATTCCCATAGTTAAGAATTTATAATATGTAATCAACTCTGATTCTGCTTACTTAACATTCTTTTCTAGAGAATTCTATCTTTATGTTTTATAATCAATCGGTGTTAGTTAATTTGTAATAGAGTTGAACAACTTGTATTGATTACTATTTTAAGAAACACGTTGTACTTTGTACTGCCTTGATACTCTTCGTCTGACATTGTCCTTGTAATAAATAGCTTATAAATTATTTGACATAATCACTTAGTCTGATTATATGCAAAAAATATGGAGTAAGCATTATTATGCACGTCATTATTTATTTATGGAAAAATAAAAAGATTTCCAAGCGAATGAAAAAAATTAAATGCGATCTCTGAGGATTGAACTCAGGACCTCCAGATCTTCAGTCTGGCGCTCTCCCAACTGAGCTAAGCCCGCAGAATTTATAAAAAATTAGCTTATCTGCCATTTCATACTGTTTAATTACCCCACCTTATTGACACAGTTTGGATATTGACAGAGCTTCATATCTCGATCTTCAAGGGATCTCAAATTCAAATTCCATCGATTATTACACTGATACTACATGGCTTATCCTCGAAGGGTTTTAACCATTGAATCATCAATTTGAATTAAATATTGATAAACAATTGAGTTGTATGAAATTCGGATTAGCTTTATCGGTTAAGGGTAGTTAAGATTTCACAATGACCGAAGTTATAAGTATTGGAAATGAATTGAAAGATGCATATAAACCTACTGATAAATGGGTTAAAACCGGTATTACATGGTTATCTGATATTGAATCATTTTATAGAGAAAGAGCAGCAATTGAGCGTGAATATTCTGAAAAATTGAAGAATTTATGTCAGGAATCATTTAGAAAGAAGGCAAAAGTTTCTACGACGTTAAGTGTTGGTGAAAATCCTACAATTACTCCAGGTTCACTTGAAAGTGCATCTCTTGTGGCATGGACTGAAATTTTGACACAAACTGAAGAAATATCAAGAGATAGACTTAAATTATCACAAGATTTTGAAAGAAAAGTTGCAGGAGGTATATCTGAAATGCAAACTAGATATGAAACTATAAGAACAAAATGGAAGGCATTCAATGATGAATTAGAAACCACAAGAGATAAATACTATGAAGATGTTAATAAGAGTAAGAAAGAATACGATGCAGCATGTCAAGCAATGGAAAATCAAAGATCAAAATCTGAAAAATCATCAAGTGATAAATCAAAACATAAGTATGAAAAAAGAGAATTTGAAATGAATGTAGCTAAGAATAACTACTTGATTCAAATTAATATAGCAAATAGATTAAAAGATAAATACTATTATCAAGATTTACCTGAGATACTTGATGGTTTACAAGGTTTGAATGAGGCAAGGGTTAGTAAATTGAATAGTTTCTGGTTATTAGCTTCTGCATTAGAGAAAAGCACGTGTGAAAAGACAATAAAATGTTTAGAGACCCAGGATTCAGTTGTGAAGCAGAATTTACCAAAATTAGACACTGCAATGTACGTTAAGCATAATATAAACGAATGGAAAGAACCTGAAGATTTCTACTATATTCCATCTAGTATCTGGCATGATGATGAGATTATGATTACGGATGGTAATGAATTACAAGTCTTGAAAGATAGATTAAATCAAGCTAACGCAGCGTATGAGAAGTATGAAAAAGTGTGTATAAATGAGAAACAATCACTAGAAGAGGTACTTGAAAGCAAAAACCAATTGATGGGAAGTGTGTTCAATGATGTGCAAATGAAGAGTAGAGAGGATTTCTATAAGTTTGAAGAGTTACTAGTCAAGAGTATAAACTGGCTTCAAAGATTCGCAGCAGATGATACAAGAAGGGTGGTCAGTGAAGTGGAAATGGAGACTATTGAGTCTTCCGCAGAGGGTAAAGACTTGACTATAAGGACACAAAGTGAAAAGAAAAAGAAGAGTCATTTTGGACTATTCAAGAAGAAATCAACTGCAGTTCTGACACCACCACCTGAAAACGGAGATGCAGATGGCAGTGACGTTGAGAGTTTTGTTAGTAATAAGACTAGAACTACAACACACTCGATAAAAGGTCGTCTATTTGGGTCCATTGCACGTAAAGAATCAATCACATCAAATTCTTCTGTGTCTACCAGTGGTGGATCACGTGCATTATACGCTTATCAAGCCGCGGGTAATGATGAAGTTAGTATGAGTGCTGGTGAAAGTGTGAGAATCGTGGAGATGGACGATGGTTCAGGATGGACCACTATTATGAATCAAGCAGGTGAAGAAGGATTAGTGCCAACATCTTATTTACATATTGAAACTGCTGCTGCTGCTGCTGCTTCTTCAGGCACTCCTGTTAAGAAACAAGGTCCAAAAGTCGCTCCTAGAAAAGGTGCTAAGAAAGTCAAATACATGGAAATATTGTATGATTATGAACCAAAAGGTGACGATGAGTTAGGTGTTGCTGTAGGGGATAAAATTCTTGTCATAACAGAAGACGATGGAAGTGGGTGGACAGAAGGTGAAATTGAAGGAATAAGAGGTTTATTCCCTACGAGTTATGGAAGATTAGTGTAATAAATAAATAAACAAATAAATAGATAATCTTGAATATATATTTGTGACTACTATTGTACTTATTACAGTTACTCTATTCTGCCTCATAATCCCTGAAAGCTTATTGTTGTAGAAGTTTAAAGAAAGGTTAGAAATAATGCTATCTAATGTATGTAACTCGAGTTAAATAAGGTCAGTTTAATTAGTTCTGAAAAAAAAAAAAAAAAAAAAAAATGGACCGATCCTTAGATATTTTCCCAAATAGGTAAGCTGCCTGAAAAGGGCATAATTGCAAAAACACGAAAATCATCAAAAGAAAAACAAAAAGGGAAGATTGAGGATATATATCATATATAATTGAAATATCTTAGTAACTGATGTTTGTTTTGCATTAAACAAGTTCAATTCAACACACTTGGAGAACCTCAATTGATCTTTGAAAAGTCTTTCTATACACTCGTTTACATTATCTTCTGATAAAAATAAATTTTCAACTGTTCATATCGCATATACATAAAACAAAATTTCACAATGGGAGGAACATTCTCAAAGCTATTTGTATGTTAATTTTGCTTTTTAAGGTGTTAAGGCCAATTACTCAGTGTATGAATCTAGTGTTACTAACATTACAAATATGATGTAGGGATCCAAACAAAAAGAAATGAGAATGCTCATGTTAGGGCTTGATAACGCTGGTAAAACAAGTAAGTTAACAGTCGATCATTTAATTTTCTTGTGTGAACTGCCTTGCCGATCATTAGGTTAAAGTGGTTCACACTCATTCACTCACTCACCACACTATTGAACAATTATACTAACACTTCACCACACTTTAGCAATCTTATTCAAATTAAAACTAGGAAAAACTGAAAAGACAGTTCCAACAGTTGGTTTCAATGTTGAAACCATTAAATACAAGAACATGGTTATGCATACATGGGATATAGGAGGACAAGAAAGAATCAGAGCACTTTGGAGACACTATTTCTCAGGAACTGATGCTTTGATCTTCGTAATAGATTCATCAGATAGAGAGAGATTAGCCCTTGCTAAGAAAGAATTATACAGAGTTATTAATGATAAAGAATTGAAAAATTGTCTTGTTACGATATTGGCAAACAAGCAAGATCTTGAAGATGCTGCAAAACCAAAAGAGATTATCGATTCATTAGAATTAGAAAGTATACATGATCATAATTGGTGTGTTATTCCAACAATTGCTATAAATGGTACTGGTTTAACTGAAGCTTTGAGTTGGATAACAACTAATTCTCGTTCATAAAGCGGTTTGGTTTGGTTTAACTTAGGCTTGCATCATCTGCCTATTTCTGTTTTTCCACTTCACTGTTTTTGAATCCCCTTTTCTCTATTTCCCCATTCATGCTTTGTCATAATAAAAATTACACTAGAAAAATGTACTTGTCGACTCTGAGAGTTTTGCTAGTACTTTGATACCATTTTTACAGTTTATTTATAATCACGCCGTCTTTTATCAACGCTTCTTAATATCTCATAATACACCTTTTTTATTATTATTTGTTATTATTCGTACAACGTAACTCCTGTAATTAGGAATAACACAGTTTATAAAATGTTAAATTTTATAGTCCTCACATCAATCATTATTTAGTCATAGTAGAAACTTCACCTGTAGCTTCACCAATGTATGCTTTCAAACACATGTTAACGAATAAACCAGTTTCAACAACACCAACCATGGCTTTGATCTTATCGTTTAATAACTTGACTTCAGCAACTGGGATTTCACCAAAATCACAATCGATTATGAAATTACCGTTATCGGTAACAATTGGACCAGCTTTGGCACTACCACCACTTCTAACAACAGGTTTACCACCAAGAGCAGCTAATTCTTTAGAGATTTTGTTATAAGCTTCTGGAACAACTTCAATTGGAACACCTTTCTTCCATCCATGACCTAAGTTTTGAGGAGATTTCTTACGGTAATCAGCAACAACGATGAATTTCTTTGAGCAATCAGCGACTAATTTTTCTTGTAAGAGACAAGCACCACCACCTTTAATACAGTTCAAATCGGTATCAATTTCATCAGCACCATCGAATGCAATATCAATATCTGGGTATTGTTCTAAAGTACCTAATTTTAAACCATTATCAATGATTAATTGCTTAGATTGGAAACCAGTTGGTATACAAACGAATTGAGACTTGTTTTCCAATTGACCAACACGTTCAGCAACGTAAACAACGGTGGATCCAGATCCAATACCAATGACTTTGTAATCTGGTTCCATGTTAGAATCAACAGCGGCATAAGCTGCTAATTTCTTAGATTTTTCAACTAAATCAACAGATGACATTGTGGAGTATGAATTTTTTCTCAATGAATTTTGTATTATAGGTGAATAATTTTTTAGTATAGAATGGGTGAAACTTGTTGATAATCTCCAGTTGATTTGCTTCAAGTATCTATAACTATTCATTCACTAGTCTACTTAAGAATAAATAAACAACACTACAAAAGCAAACAAAAGTCACTTTAGAGAAGTACACACACATATATAAAAATGCATTAATCGGCTGCTAGGTACCCTTTAATTTATTTGGGTTCTCCTTGAGCGAGGAATTTTTTATATATCAACTGTTCGAGTCACGTGCATTTTAAAACGATTAAGATTTCTTCTTTTGGATATTAATGCGCGGCTAATTTAAATAATCTGGGGTTAGATTTCTTATACTTCTTACTTTTATGTATACTTAATGTCGGTCACAACTTTGTGGAGAAGTTCTTTCTGTCTAGGATCTCAACTGAACCATCTTCCTTACCAATATATGCCTTAGATGCCATATTGACAAATAGTCCTGTCTCTACAACACCAACTAATCCAATTAGTTTATCATTCAACTCTTTCACTTTGTTAACTTCAATTTCACCAAAATCGATATCGATTATGAAATTCCCATTATCTGTGACAATTGGACCAGCTTTACCCGGTGAACCACTTCTTAAAACTGGTTTACCTCCCAATTCAACAATATCTTTCATAACTTTTGTATGTGCAACAGGTGTAACTTCGATGGGGACACCTTTCTTCCATTGATTACCTAGATTCTTAGGTGATTTCTTACGGTAATCAGCAACGGCTATAAACTTATCTGCACAACTTGCCACTATTTTCTCTAATAACAAGCAAGCACCACCACCTTTTATCAAATTTAAATTGATATCAATTTCATCAGCACCGTCAAATGCTATATCGACATGATTATATTCTTCAACTGAACCTAATCTCAAGCCATTGTTGATGATAAGTTCCTTAGATTGGAAACCTGTAGGAAGACAAATAAATTGATCTTTTGTAGATAATTGACCTAATCTTTCAGCAACATATACAACAGTAGAGCCTGATCCAATACCAATTATCTTATAACTTGGATCAAGATTATGATCAACTGCTAGATAAGCCGCTAGCTTTTTAGATTCTTCAACTGTATCTATGGTCATGTTATTATTGTATTGTCAGTATAACAATGTAAAGAATCAGACATGACTACCATAGTGAATTGTATTGTGGTATTGCATGATTATATATACAAGTAATTAAATAACCGATTTCCCGAAAGTATACTGTCTGTCTGTCTCTCCAATATAGCCTATATCTTACCTATCATACATAGTAATTAATCCTTAATATACGAGATAAGAAAATATAGTACAGTATAATGAGAGATATATCTTATATATCCCAATCACGTGATAAGCAAAGAGGGTTTCCATCCACAAACCACAAACCCTCGTCTTCCTTTTCTCTTTCTCTCTTTCTCACTCTCCCTTAATAATAACAAACAATCCTCTCTCTCTCTGTCTCTCTCCCCTTAGAAAATCGCGAATTTACTTAATAATTACATAATCAGTCACTTTTAATAAAATAAGACAGGGTAATTCTCTTAGTTAAGTTAAACCTAACAAGAATCTCACACTCCCAACATCACCAAAAAATTTTCTTTTTTTTTTTCATTCAGTTTGGCTTGTGAATAGTGAAAAATAGTTCTTCAACATTGTTAGAAAGTCTTCTCTTTTATAAGTTTACTTTGATATTTCTACTTCTTTTTACTATTATATTATTAAATCAACAGTAATCTTTACTTTAACATTATCACAATATGTCCTCTAAAATTTTATCTGCTGAACCAACTGAATTAGAATTACAAGTTGGTCAATCTTTGATTGACTTAGAAGCTAACTCTCCAGATTTAAAGGCTGACTTAAGACCATTACAATTTAAGTCAATCAAGGAGATTGAAGTTTCGGGTAACAAGAAGGCTATTGTCATCTTTGTCCCAGTTCCATTATTAGCTGCTTTCCACAAAGTTCAAATTAGATTAACAAGAGAATTAGAAAAAAAATTCCCAGAAAAGCATGTTATCTTTTTAGCTGAAAGAAGAATCTTACCAAAACCAGGTAGAACTTCAAGACAACAACAAAAGAGACCAAGATCAAGAACTTTAACTGCTGTCCACGATAAAATCTTAGAAGATTTAGTTTTCCCAACTGAAATCGTTGGTAAGCGTGTTAAATACTTAGTCGATGGTGGTAAAGTTGCTAAAGTCTTATTAGATTCAAAAGATTCTTCCCATATTGATTATAAATTAGATTCTTTCAAATCTGTCTACCAAAAATTAACTGGTAAACAAGTTGTTTTTGAAATCCCAAATGAAAACTAAGTTTGTTATCTACCTAGTTTTTAAGTAGAAGATTTTTAAGAAAGAAAGAGAGAAGATGCATAATATAACCAATCAACTTGGAATAACCTACAACCCCCCCCCCCCCTGCAATGTTTGTGTTTACTAATTCAAATGATGAGTCTTTTATTTTATTTGTTATGTATATTAAGGGTTAATCTCATTATTTCATTCACATGCGATATAAAAAAAGTATTTATAGTAGTATATACATAAGTAACACAACATTACAAAAAACACTCAAATCATAATATATTTTTATTATTTATATGAATTTACTTTTACTAGTAGTAGCGTATCATAATCATTGAGCGAAGATCATGCATTGAAAATTCATACTCATACTCATATAACTATTTAATACTTAAAATCAATCAATCATCAATGTTATAATTTGCGGCTCTTTGTACAAATCCATGATAATGTGTATTTAGTTTGATTGATTTTTTCTTAGTCTCATACCCAACGTTTGAACTCATATTATGCTTACTCTTTCCCATATCGTAATCATGATAAATTTGACCTTGTCCTTTTAAACCAAGACCTAATAACTCTCTATACCTCTGTTCCTCCTCGTAATCTTCTAAATCATAATCATCGAAATCTCCACCAGAACTACTAAATTCATCCCTAGTACTAAATGGCGACTGATTTCCAAGATCATCAGAGTAATAACCATTATCATGCTGATGAAAGGAAGATGCGTTTGAATCCGTGCTACTATCAGTGAAATGTCTTGCGATACCAACTTTCTCTTTCTCACCGTGTAAATCAGGCGGCGTACTATCCCGACTTGATGATTCCTTCAAAGCTGTGTTTCTTATCTTCGGATTAGGTATCGAAGACTTTCTTCTGATCTGAGGACTTGGTGTCTTGGTAATATGACCACTCACGAATGGGTCCATCGTACGCGTTAAGGGTTTATTGTTATTCCCATCGAGTGGAAGATTAACTATTCTCTTCTTAGATTCTTCACCTTGTTGATTCTGTTTTTGCTTCTGCTTCTGCTTCTCTGGTTCATCATCATCATCATCAGAACCGAAGAACTTAGTAGTTATGAAAATAATCAAACAAATCAATATGAGTGCATTCATAAATCTGACAAATCCAATCCCGTTATTCACAGGTTTGTAGTAATTATAGCCTTCAAAATCAGAAGAGCGCATAGATCCAGACATTATCGTAATCAAATAAAACCCTAGTATCGACATGAGTATTGAAGGAACATGTATTCTCGTTGTTTTGTTATTTGATGAATTCACAATATTAATAAATAAATCCAAATTCCAACCCCATTTAATCACCTTTAGACAAAAATTATAGAACAATATAACTAAATTCGCAATATCAACTACTATCCTCCATAGATCATTCGTTTCTAGACTATGTTCACCAGTCTTGAATAAATCTAATATTGTATTGTTATTCTTAGCGGTAGCGGTTGAGTTCTTGTTTTGCGGTAAGTTACATTTGGAACTTGGCGGAGAAGGTATTGTATTACCCCGATTCAAATATAATGGTTGATCTAAAGGATGTATGTTTTTCTTAATTTGTGGTTTCAGTTCAAATGCTATATCTTTTATACTTAGCTCTACTGGCTTTTTGGGAGTTTCAGGTATTTCTGATGATGGTATTAGATGATTATCCTTATTATCTAATGATACTAAAGTATTTGATCCGTTTTTAGTAGCTGCTAATTTGAAGAATCTGTGCCTTATATTATTATCAGATACATTTGAACCATTTGATGCTATTGTAGCTTGATCTGTGTTGTTATTATGATTATTTGATCCAGATGTTGATGTTGTAGTTGCTGAATCATTTGTGTTCCATCTTCTAAGTTTCGTCGTTGTATTCGTTGATGATCTAGTTCTTAATTTCTGTAAGAAATTCTTCTTCCCTGTGTCTTCCGTTGACATGATTTAAAGATATGCTATGCTGTGTTTCAGTTGTGTCGTTTGAGTATAAGTAAATAAATAAGTTGATCTAAGCGTTATAATAATGTAGCAGATTAATAGATAAAGATAAATAAGAAGAATGTAAGCCTAATCGAAAAAGGCAGACTAGACTATCAGTATGAATCAATAGAGATCAAAAAGAAAGCGGTAAGAAAAGGAAAGGTACTGAGACGTGAGTGAGTGAGTGAATAAAAGTAAAATTCTAAATCAATTCAAAACTTAAAAATTGACATTCCCCATTTTATCACATTGTACTACTTCAGTAAAACCGGCTAATCTTGATAAACTGATTCAAATAAGGTACGAATTAAAAACCAACCAACCCTGATTTTTAATTATTAAAATATATATATAATTACTTAATTTGGTAATATGTAAATAAAAGTAATTATTAATCCATTTTAGGAAATTTTTAATAGAAATAATATAAATTAAAGCCGATAGTCCATATGATAGGTCGATTTAAACAAAAATCAGAAAAGTCCGATTGATAAAAGCGAAAGCTGCATCAATTGGCGAATTAAAATCTCATAATTGCTCTAAAAGCTGATTTCAACTTGAAGTTTTCCATTTCTGTTTTTTCAAGGTTTGTGTATATAGTGGAAAATTTCACAATTGTGTGGCCCAATTGACATATTCTTAGGACAATGGTATATTCAAAATTTACCAATTGATTAATATAATAAATAAATTAATAGATTTATACAGATTATTATATATATTAATACTATTAATTACTATTTATCAAGAGAAAATATATAAGTTTAATGTTATTTTTTTAGAAATCTAGTAGTTTAGAAAAGTTAATAATGATGTTTTTTTAACTAAACTTAGAATTTCTTACCGAATAAGATCATTTGTAATTGATCGTACATGGAGATAACACCGGCACCAGCAACACCTCTTAAGATGTTAGCACCACAACCCTTGAATAATGATTTAACACCTTCAGCAGCAACAATTTGTTTGAAAGCGTCAAAAGCACCCTTATATTTGACGGCTTGACCAGAAGTCATCATCATTCTTCTTCTAACGGTATCTAATGGGTAAGAAGCGGTAGAAGCACCAGTTGTAACAGTCCAACCTAATAAGAAAGCAGCTAAGAAAGAACCTTCTAATGGACCAACTAAGATAACTGGTTTTAAAGAATCGTATAAACCAAAGTATAAACCTCTGTAAACAATAATACCAACAACAGATGGTAAGAAACCTCTGTATAAACCAGCAATACCATCAGTAGCTAAAGTCTTCTTGTAAACATCGAATAAACCATTGAATTGTCTTTCACCGTTACCACCTTTAGTAGCTTTAGCATCATTAGCTAATCTAGTTCTAGCGTAATCTAATGAATAGACAAAGAATAAAGAAGTAGCACCAGCCATACCACCAGAAGCTAAGTTACCAGCAAACCATTTCCAGTAACCTTCTTCTTTCTTAAAACCAAACATCTTCTTAAATTTATCTTTGAAAGCAAAGTTTAAGGCTTGAGTTGGGAAGTATCTAATAACATTAGCAGTGTTACCTCTCCAGAATGAAGCAATACCTTCTTCAGCAGCAGTTCTCTTGAAACATTCAACGATACCATCGTATCTCTTAGCTAATCTACCTTGCTTGATCATTTCATCTTGATTTTGAATTAATAATTTAACTCTTTCAATTGGAGCAGCAGCAGTTTTAGAAACGGCAGCGGAAACACCACCCATCATGAAATCGACGAAAAAGGAAGATTTTTGTTCAGACATTTTTGATTATGAATTGAATAAACTTTAGTTTTTATATATTTGATTGAATATTATATGGATTCTATATAAAAAGGAAGAATTGAAGAAAGAAGAAAGAAAAAAAAAGAAGAAGAAGAAAGTAAAGTAAAAAAGAACAAGTAAGTTGATATAAAGGGAGGAAATTTATTGATTTTTAAAAGGGGAAAATTGGAAGAAGTTAATTTTTTTTTTTCCAATTACAATTTTCCAATTTTCATTGAATTTTTGGGAAAAGGGTAAAAATAAAAAAAAAAAGTACACGTTAATTATTTTATTATGTATGTATTGTTACTGTATTGTATTGTAACTAGGCTTATTGTTTAATAGTGGATAGGATAGGTTAACTATGGCTGGGCGTATGTATTGGAAATAAAAAGAAACAGCGATTTTCAACAGGAGAAACTGAATTTGAACGCTGTGATTGGTCGATTTGATTTGGATTTGCGTAGTTTTTTCATTGGAAATATTCCTAATTGGGATTAAATTGATTTAATTTACACTACTCTTTTGGTGGTTGTACTTTACGTAGTTAGTTTTATTAGTGTTTGATTTATCTTTCATTTGTTCTAGTGTTGTTTGGGTATACTATTAGATTAGAGTATTAAGATATGAATGTAATAGTATATTCATTAAAAAGTGATATATTACTTCAAATCAATTACCTAGTACAACCAAAAAAAAACCACTCAATTCAACCTTCAAACACACATAAAGATTCATTTCTCAAATTTTCTTTTTCATTCTCGCGCTTTACCTTTTTTTTCCATCTTCGTTTCTTTTTCTATACTTAAGAACAATTTCCGGGTGTATTTTACTTATGATTAGGTTCTATAACTGTTTAAACTAATAATATTAAACGCTATATCTTCAATTGACTAAGTAAGGTGATCTCAATCAATATACATGTCTTTTGGGAGTGAGTTGAAGAAGAAGAAACTGATAATTACAGGCTTAGATTTAGTTTTGATGTATAAAAAAATCGCTCGAATTACATAATCGGATAATCATTTCAAGTTAAAATCCGATCCGATTTTTGTTTTTTTTCTTAGTTTCCTTTTCGTTTGCCAGTTAGTGAGTGAGTGAAATTTTGTCAAAATGTAAATAAATATTGACTACTGTATATACAATGAATGCCTTTTGTCTCAATTGAGCCGTTTTTACTAGAGAATTATGTCTACTATTTTTGATGTTTATGTTTATTATCTTATGGGTTTTATTTGTAATTCACTCTAAACATTACCTGTCTTTTAATTTGTATATTACAATACATCTTTTATAAAAAATTGGCTTGGAAATCTGCAACAATAACTACTTAGTTTCTCAGTTACGAAAAATCTCGAAAGCCATGCGCGGTTTTCATCAATCGTTCAGTGTGCTTACTCAACTAGTAACTTTTTTAACTAAATTACCGAAATTTTTCACTAAGCACACGATATATATATGAAAGATTGCCATGTCGGTAAAGTGAAATATTTCAAGGTCGATCCGATCGATTTTGAAGGCTAATCGTCTATTTTTTAAAAAAAGTCACGTGAATGTTTCAAATTCAAAAAAATTGATTACATAATCAAAGTAAAAACCTTTTCAATCAAAGTTTTTTCATCTTGACAAAATTCTCTCTCTCAGATTTTACCCTTAGTTAATTAAGATAACTACAGTATTACTAGGTTGTTAATAATAAAAGTTAAAGTTGTTTTTAATTAGATAATAAACACAAAAGTTATAAAAAAGTTCCATTCATTTTATTTATAATTTCATTTTGAATCCTTTTTCAATAAAAATTGTATATTAATTTAGTAACCAAGAGCAGATAATTTTTGAGAAACTTCAGATTCAGCAACTGAAGCTTTAGCAGAATTAACTTTATTAGTTAAAGCTCTCTTCTTAGCGTAATATTCAGCTGATCTAACCTTACGTTTTTCTTCTAAAGTATCAACAATTGATTCATATTTCCAACCAACAGATGATGATAATTTACCTAAAGTAGTGAATTTTCTACCTGGCTTTAATCTTAAAACTCTTAAAGCTTGAGGAACAACAACTCTCTTCTTTTTATCATATGGTGGTGGAATACCTTCAAAGACCTTTAATCTTTCCATAGCAGCTTTACCTCTAGCAGTCTTATGAGACATCATACCTCTGATAGCCTTGTATAAGATTCTAGATGGAGCTCTGAAATGGAATGGACCTCTCTTCTTGTTAAATCTAGTAGATTTTCTTAAGTAATCATGGTACTTTAATTTATTTCTGAAAAATTCACCAGAAATGTTTAAGGCTTCACAACGGACAACAACAACTTTTTGACCGTTCATTAACTCCTTGGCGACAAGAGAAGCTAATCTACCTAATAAATGACCCTTACCTGTATTAATGAAATTAAAAGTTAGTAATTTATTATTTAAATGTGATTGGTTTGACTATCCATTTGTGTATAGTAGTATGTTCTATTGTTTGTGAAATGTTCTATGAATAGTTTCCTTAAGATGGTATATACTGGAAGAATCTTGATCTCAAAAGTTTTCAAAATATTGTGAAAGCCTCTAATTCAATGTATCCTCTGAACTTCTTGTTAATCTGGTGATTGAAAGTATCAAATGATGGTTTTGCATTGCTAAATTCTTCATTATCATATCTTGTTTGACTAGTTTTTCAATTTGAATCTTTGACGTACTTTGGCTGAGTATATTCTTTGATTGTAATTCTTTGATGGTTCATTTCAAGGTAAATCCAACATGCTATAATATTCTAGGTTCAATACTCTTTCATCGCTGTGATTCATATACTGTTGGAATACTTGCTATTACTTCCTGATACTTTCAACATTGTTCATTCTGATATTTTTTTCACTCTCTAATTTTGAAGGTACAAATACACATATGGAAAAGTCTCTAATTGCTTTCAATAAACTATCACATACCGTCAATGACAACAACTGGTTCAAATGAGCTCATCTTTATCAATATATATATGGATTATACTATCTGTTGATTAAGATAAATTAATTCTTTAGTTAGTAATATAATATAAAAGAGAAAGAAAATTTTGTATATACAATTTTTTTTCCTCTTTACTTTTAATTATTCAAAGAGTGAGAGAAACTGTGAGTGAGAAAGTGAGAGAAGTGAAAGAATTAACACCCAAAATTTCCTTCACTCAGTAAATTGATTCTTAGAGGTGTGAAGAGTGTTTGTTTTCTGCTGATTTGTGTTTTTTTTCTTCGATTTTTTTTTGATTTTTTTTTGAATTTGTGAGATTTTTATTTAAAGAGGGGGGGGAGGGGGGGATTATATTATATTGAGGGTTGAGGTGTATTTCGTGTATTATATAATTTCAAGTAGCAGTCACAAATTGGACTCTACCACTAGAGACCATATTATTGTGTGTTACGTAATCGATTTTCATATCCTTATCAGTAATTCTTCTCTTTTAGGATATCTAAATACTCCATGTTTATCATCAAGTTCTATACTGACAGTTTTTAGATTGACATCGTCATTTGCTACTACATTTGATATCTGTAGCTCAAAATCATACAAACTAGTGATGAATCTCTCAATCTTAATTGAGTTGTAATAATTATTCTTCAAGTTTTCTCTCTCAAATATCTATGAGCGCGTTATTACAGTTAGTATCTTCATATCGACTGAACAATCATCTAAATCATACTTACTATTACCTTCGTTTTGTACACTTGGGCTATCTTCCGAAGATTAAGGATTATCTTCGAGAGCATACTGCTGGCTGTTGATTTGGTTCGTTGTTAGTATCTATACCTTGTATATTGTAGTTAAAAAAACGTAGACTTACCTCTTGTATAATTCTTGTAAAACTCCATATTGAACAATTCACTCAAGTCTTCAATAATTAGTATACTATCAAATTCATCTCCTTCGTTCTTCAATTCTTCAATTATATTATCAATCTCTCTTGCTAATTCGTCAATTTCATAACAGTAATAAATATCAATTTGTCTCGAGATCGTGCTAACAAGATCATCATAATTATCTTCTTGTGACATCTCAACTACGTTTTCTTTAAATAAATTCACGTTGAACAATCCCATTGTTGTAATATGTCGTATCTTGACTTTCTTCTCAGAATTTTGTGACACGACGTTCTGTATATAGTACCTCATGACGAACTGATCTCATTGTTTTAGTTAGTATTCTGTATATACCGATTAATAATCGAAGAAAGACTCTCAACATACCTTCATTGAAGACATAGGAATAGCAATGGTGTTGTTATTCTCATCATGTTTCACAATGACATGAGTCAATGAGTTCTGTAGCATTTGATCTAAGTCAGATATCGTTATCGTGTTTGTATCTTGTATCATTCTTTATGAATGACGCGTTTTCTTGTGTCTGATTTGTTTTTTTCCTTTGCAATTGAGTTTGTTAGTTATTTTATGTTCACCATACTACTTGTTATCCTTTGTATTGACTTGTTGATACTCGCAATATCCTATTTCAAGACATTTGAAGCTAATTTGAACAACTCTATCAATAGATAATAGATCAAATATTGAATTAAAACTTTATAGTCTCTTATCGACCCAAATTTTAGACTTTTGGTGATACGAAATCGTCCATATATACATCAAAAAAAGCCTCTGCGCCAACTGTCTCAGAATTGATACGCTAAAGATCACGTGTGTACTCCCTTTCTCTACACTAATAGTTACTATAATACTCTAATCCAAATAAAACATTGACTATATAATTTACAAACAAAATGAATGACCTATAAAAACAATGAGAGTATCCCCTTTAACTTATGAACCCTATGCTTTTAATTTTAAACAATTACACAGCAACCACCACCATTTTTAGCATCTAAATTACCAGTATTTGCACTCGTTGTGCCCACTGTACTTCTTCTATTTCTATTTCTATTTTCAGCAATACCAGCTAAATCAGCAGTATTGTTTTCATTATTATCCTCGCCTGTTCTTGTAGTAAGATCAATAGCATCATTATCATTATTGTTTTCATTGACTTGTGATGATGATTGCTCTTCATCATCTTCAAATTCATGTTCTGACTCTTTGACTTTATCCTGACTTGATCTTGCAGTATTCACATCAGTTATCGGCTGTTCTTGTTGTTCTTGTCTTGTAACATTAGAACCAGATGATATACTTGGATTATGTTTGCCAGTGAATTGTGGAACTGGTGTGTTTGACGTAGACCCTTTTCTCGACCTATAGAAATTTGGACCACTATTTGAACCTGAATTACTTCCTCTTCTGATATGAGTTGTGATCTTAAAATCAAATTTTCTCTTATCACCAGCTTGTAATAAGTCTAATGGTTTAATGATCATATGAACGATTGGAGATAATGTAAAATTCAAAGTCTCTAAATTATCATTTGGATTCAATCTATTTCCTAAATGTAATAACTGAATCTGATCAATAACCGTTGGCTTACTATTCACATCTTCTAAACTCTCGATATTTTGTGGTATCTCACTTGATTCATTCAGTATTATGCTGTTCCAATTATCATATATATAGTTTCTTAAGTCTCCGATTCTTATCTCTTTTGGATCTAGACCTATCTGCTCAATAAACTCATTGTTCAGTATTATTTGAGTTTTCTTACCATTTATAAGTAATAACGTTATTGTGGTATCTACAAATGACATCTTGAAGTCTTGACAGTTGTCTGTTTTTTTTTGTATATCGTTGATTTTCTGAATTTTTTTTGTAACTTGCTGAATTTCAACTTTTCTGTTGCTTTTTTTTTTTTGAGGGGCACCTGATCTGATAAGGATAGCAACTAGTTGATTGATGGGTTATAAGTGTGTCTTAGTAATATCAATGGACTAGAAGACACTGACAACGTTATGATCAGTCTAAAATATTCAATAAGTGTAAAGTGAAGGTGTTAAAAAAAGCGTTTCTCCTGTTATCGATAAAACAATATGTATTTAAACAATAGGCGAAGGAAGGAGAATGCTGAGATGAAACTTGAGAGATTAAGGTATTAATATGTGCTTTAAACCGACAATCTTTTCAAATTAAGTGATTTCGTAGCTATCACTATACAATTCAAGGTAAAGAACAGACTGAAAAATAAATAAAGAAGATGAAAACTAACTTAAAATTTGTATCCCTGATTAAATATAGAATCATAATTTCAACTCGGATAAACTACACAAACAAACATCACAATCACAATCAAAATCAAAATCTGCTTCTTATTGTAAAGATTATTTTTATCACAAAATTTATTTTGATTTTGCTACACTACCTTTTTGTATTATCTAAGAATTTGATCTATTTTGAATATCAAGTTGACTATCATGTCTAGCATTTGTGATTATTTGATGTCTATATATGACAACTTGTGCTGGGGATCTCATTCAACAAAGATAATGTAATCAAATCGTACCATTTGTAGTGCGGGTGCGGGGATAAGATGAACCGACCAATGAAGATATTAATAGAGCGCCAAGCAAAGCCTCTACCCAGCCACTTATGTTGTTCTTAATAGTGTGATGGCTTAACTGTAGCTCAATAGGATAGCTTTCATATGTTTTTACTCTATTGATGAAAAAGGTAAAGTTACTTCGTATCTAACATTATTACGATAACTAAGCAGAAAAAGGGATACATTTTACTGACTAACTCAAAATTCAAATTTTATATGAAATTACAATATTTACAACATAACAAATGTCATTTTTGAGTGAAGTAAATCAAATCAAAAAGTGGCCTTAATACACATGTCCCCTTTTAGAAACACTAATATATTTTGTTTCCTTGGTAACAAGAACATTATTGAAGGTAAACAATTCAAGTTTCTGCAAGTCTAAAGCATCTACATATCAATAAAATAAGGTCGTGTGAACTCAAAAATGGTATGGTATCAGTTGAAACAGAACAATAATAAAATACATTGGATTTATGGCCGAGTGGTCTAAGGCGTCCGACTCAAGATCGGATCTCGAAAGAGGCAGGAGTTCGAACCTCCTTGGATCCAATATATTTTTTTGTGTTTTTGTTTTTTTACTACTATAAGAATACTATAGCCTTTGCTAGGACCTACACTCATCTACTCTGTTTTTTACATGAAAGAAGTAGTTAATGTTTGAGCACACATAACTATAGGAGGACTGAGCAAGTTTATGTGCTCACCAAGTTTGCTCTTCGGCTTTCAATATAATTATACACTTAATAGATACCAATGTTACACTCTTTCATACACAATAATGACAAATCAATTGTGATTGTATACTTACCTGCAACAATTGTACTCTGCCACGCATTTTCAAAAAAGGATACGAAAACAAAGGGTGAATAAGAGGAGCTTAAGCAAAATAATGTTAGTATCACGTATCCTTTGAATATTGATTGTAGAAACCTAGTTGTCACCCACCGATAGTTCATATGAATCTAGGGATTATAATTAAATAGCTTGCTTTAAGTCTTGTAAGTTAGTATTAGCTTTTCAATTTAGTAGTCATTATTATCAAAAATAGTTAGGATGGTAAAAAGCGCGGCTAGTAATGAACAGTATTCATGGCATTGACATGATACTCAATACTCTTTGCAAGTCTCTTATTGAAATTCATATGATATATGCCGAACAAAGGCAAAGTGTTTCATGACAGTTATAAGTAAACAAGAGTTGAAGTATATAAAATCAAAACAATGTTTACAGAAGTAGTCAGGGTAAAACTAGAAAACTGAATTTTTGTATTTACGCGCATCCCTACTCAGTCTACACCACACACCGCGAGTGTTGATATTTTTCATTTTTTGGTGCAAAATTTCACCATCTTTCTAGCTTTAAAGATTAAATAATCTCATCAGATGATTACATTATTACCTTTAATGAAAGAGGTAATTTCATAGTTTGATATAAACCAAAAAAAGTGGAATAAAATTATCAGCTAACAGGTGAAAAAGGCAAAAAGGTAAAAAAATCATCTAAAAAAATTCTCGCCAGGCTAGAACAAAACCCGCGAATTGTGCACCTATTTTGTATGAAATAACGCAAATGAAAACAATTTTCATCAGTATAGTTGAAAATAATTAAGTGAGGCCTTTGTTCGAGGTTTTGGTAGCGAGGGGGTCCATAGAAAGTCGTAGAAAGCTCGGCATGTGAAAATGTCGAAATTTCGCTCTTGTTTTGGGATTGCGCGAGCTAGGCGCGAGATACGGCCACCGGAGTTGTCTAGTGATATTGCGCGTTGACGGAAGTTTATGCTGGACGCTTTATATGGAGTACTATATTGTTATTTGTAATAGATAATGAGGCAAAAGTAAAATAAAAAGATTCGAGGGATAATTTCAAAAAAAAACAAAAATGAAAACGAGCCAATTCATTTCGATTTTCAACTGAGGAGCTGGTGTCACGTGATGTTTGCGTTGCCTAATTTGGTCATTTCTGAACCACTTTTTCTTGTCTAGACGAATTTTGCGCGCAAAGTTCAAGTGGATTTTGAATTTCTCGCGGTTGGTTCGATTTTTTACGCGCGTTTTTCCAAAGTTGGTTTTTCTTTTTTGTTGTCTTGTAATCAGACTTGAAAAAAGTAGACAAGAACTACTTTTTGCAGTTTTCAAGATATGACTTTGCAAATGCGCCAGTAGCTAAATCAATACCAGAAATATTATATTTTGCTAAAAAGTTGGAAATTGATAGACTGAAGAATATAATATATATGTAAAAGGAGAAAAGTTAGACCTAGAACCTGCAAAAAAAGAAAACTGTTTCGAATGAATTATCTGCGCAAAGTTCAAATTTATTTTGAATTTTTCGCGGTTGGTTTTATTTTTTGCGCGCATTTTTTTCTTTTGTTTTTTGTTTTTCTACAATTTTTCTTGTCTTGAAACCAGACTTAAAAAAAGTAGACAAGAACTACTTTTAGCAGTTTTTAAGATATGACTTTGCAAATGCGCCAGTAGCTAAATCAATACCAGAAATGTTATATTTTGTCAAAAAGTTGGAAGCTGATAGACTGAAAAATATAGTAAACACGTAAAGTGCAAAAACTTTCATTTGGTGATTTTCAAAAAAAATAGATTCTTTTAAATGAATTATCTGCGCAAAGTTCAAATCGATTTTGAAGTATCCGCGCAAAGTTCAAATTACTTTTGAATTTCTCGCGGTTGGTTCACTTTTTTACACGCGTTTTGCTTGAGAAAATGAATTTCGCGATAAGTCCAAAATCATATGAGCGCTTATTTTTCAAGAGTTAGTTTTTTTTTTTTTGTCTTGTAACCACTTTTTTAAAAAGTAGACAAGGACTACTTTTTTTAATTTTTAAGATATGAATCTACAAATGTACCAGTAACCATATGCACACCCAAATTTATATATTCTGTAAAAACGTTGGAAGATTTACTATTAAAAAATATAGTAAAGATGTAAAATGCAAAACAAAACACCTTGTGATTTTCAGAAAAAAAGACTATTTTTGCAAATAAATTTTTGATTTTGAAATTTGTACAGTGTAATTCAAGTACGTTATTTTCAAAAGTTAAAAACATTAATTTGGTGATCCAAGAGCACTTGAAAATAATCAGAAAATCGATTTCAAAAAAAAACAAAAGTTGAAAACGACTAGTTTGTTTGACAACTTTAAGTCAAAAATCAAAAAGATTTACTTTTTTGGGAAGCCGCCGCTATGGCAAAAGATCACCAAATTTTTTGGATCTTAATTTGAGAAAATAACGCAAATGAAAACAATTTTCATCAGTATAGTTGAAAATAATTAAGTGAGGCCTTTGTTCGAGGTTTTGGTAGCGAGGGGGTCCATAGAAAGTCGTAGAAAGCTCGGCATGTGAAAATGTCGAAATTTCGCTCTTGTTTTGGGATTGCGCGAGCTAGGCGCGAGATACGGCCACCGGAGTTGTCTAGTGATATTGCGCGTTGACGGAAGTTTATGCTGGACGCTTTATATGGAGTACTATATTGTTATTTGTAATAGATAATGAGGCAAAAGTAAAATAAAAAGATTCGAGGGATAATTTCAAAAAAAAACAAAAATGAAAACGAGCCAATTCATTTCGATTTTCAACTGAGGAGCTGGTGTCACGTGATGTTTGCGTTGCCTAATTTGGTCATTTCTGAACCACTTTTTCTTGTCTAGACGAATTTTGCGCGCAAAGTTCAAGTGGATTTTGAATTTCTCGCGGTTGGTTCGATTTTTTACGCGCGTTTTTCCAAAGTTGGTTTTTCTTTTTTGTTGTCTTGTAATCAGACTTGAAAAAAGTAGACAAGAACTACTTTTTGCAGTTTTCAAGATATGACTTTGCAAATGCTACAATGAATACTTTATATATTAGTTTAGTGAGTTATTAACAGTGTCATGAATATCCTGTGCATATTCGAATAATCAACTCATATACAAGATAGTCTAGTGAGACATGTTCCATGTTGTGACTTCTGGCTTTAAAATTTTAATTTTAAGGTTGAGGCTCATTGCTTGAGATTACAAAACAATATGACAGAACAGATATTACTTTCTGGTCAAGTAAGATACATTGAGAACAACCCCTGAAATCTCGGTATTAGGAAGGTCTTTTCATCATAATTAAAGAGCACATAGTTATTAACTACAAATTGGAACAAAGTTAAAACATGTAGAAAGGCACTAACCACTCTTGTAGACAGTATATATAGATGAACGGTATGAAAAGTGATGGGGGAAAAGGGATTAAAAATGAGTGATGAGTTTATAACATGTATACTTTGACGTAGGCATAGTATAGCAAATATGTATATGGGGGATGCGTGATGTGTGTGAGTCATATATGAATCTATACTACATCACCTATACTACATCACCTAACACTCTTGACCTATAATCCATCAACCATTGACCTTTACCACATACTGACGAGCATGTCGAAGCATCCACATACATAGTGAAATCTTATGAGGGATGTAAAAAACCTTTATAACTTCTATAGTTCGGTATTGCATATCAATTATGGGTTATGAAGTAATTGGTAATGTACATAGGTTATATAACTTCATGCAGTCATTATATAGAAGTTATCTTTGTAGGAACCACCCACAACACAACTCTTGTCCCCCGTCACAGAAATAGAACCCAATCATTTGTTTTCCAACTTATGGATATGTCTTGTATGTTTGCTGTCCCTTCATATATGCCATTGCTAATTGACTGTGTTTTTGTGTCTATAGATATACAATCTAATTGTATAGTATGGGCAAAAGAAACAAGAGAACATTGAAAGTGGCAAAATGAGGTTTTTGAATCTGAGAGAAATAAAATCTGATTCTTTTATTTCCTAAAATGGAAATAAAATGAAAAAATTAATAAAAATTCAAAAACTTTGAGTACCTTTTCAAACCTCCAAAACAGCCAAAATGCCCGATAACAAATATTTTTCTGGCATTAAATAAAAAGCAAAAAAACACCAAAATCTCAAAAAAAACTTCAAATAAGTCTCTCAAACCTCCAAAACAGCCAAAAAGCCTGATAACAAATATTTTCTGGGAATAAAAAGCAAAAAAAAAAAAAAAAAACAAAATTTCGAAAATCGACCAATTGACAACACTGGACCCAAAACCGGGCTGTGCTAAATTTGATTTTGTTTCAAAAATAAGACCTAGAGAAGATAGAAGCAGATTGAGTCTGTTATCGGCACCTTTACTATATTAGCAGTGCTAGACAATTTTTATTAACTGTCTTATTTAATATTACAATATAATGAATAAATAGTAAAAGCAACTTGTTGAAGGGATGATTTAAGAGTCTCTAAATTATTCATAGCTGTTTGATACACCTCAATAAAATTTCAATATTAATTATAGACGGGTTATTATATAAGATATATAATATACGAACAAGCTGGTTGAGTATAAGATGGGAATGAACCCATATTTGTATATTATGAAAATCATGTGCTTATATGACAACATTTTTATTGTTGTGACATAAAATATGCACATAACAACATTTTAGGTGTGGCAAAGTAAATGTTTGTATTGCAACATTTTTGTTGTCGCGAGATAAAATAATACTTATGTTACAACAGATTATGTGTCGTGATATAATTACCTGATTATTTAGACTGCGTGGCCTAACTAATTAAAGTGCTTGACGTTGACTCAACTGTGTGATCCAAATACTTCAACACAACTAGAAGTATAATAAAAATCCGGCCCCATAGATAAGGAGAACAAGGAAAATCAAAAACAAGGTCTCTCATAGTTAAGGACGCCTCATAGTTAAGAAATATGGCTGTGCTAGGAAAAGTCTAATTACTGGTTTTTTTATTTCCTAAAATGGAATGCTTCAAGTGACTCTCTCAGCCTCCAAAACAGCCAAAAATACCATGTTTCAAGCATGTTTCTGGAAATATGGCTGTGCTAGAAAAAGTGCAATTTTTGGTTTTTGACTTCCTAAAATGGAAATAAAATGAAAAAATTAGCAAAAAAT
>JAJLWP010000032.1:0-111750 GCA_030570755.1 Wenyingozyma methanosorbosa | reverse complement strand
TTCCCTGAAACTAAAGGTTACTCTTTAGAAGAAATCGCTTTAATTTTCGACAAGGACGAAGTCACTCAAGCTGGTCTTGCAGAAGTTACCTTGGCCGAAACTAAAAACTTGAAGAATCTTTCTACAGTTTCCGTTACTGAGTTGGATAAAGACACCGACTAATTATAACATTATGAGGAAAACTGATCGCTTAACAGCTGCAGATAGCAAATTAGCCAACACCTCGATTTATATACTTCAGCTCATATTGAGAGCTTATGTATGGACTTTTATTTTAATATATTACAAATTTGACATGTTCAACCTCTGTATTACTTGAGGAAATTACCTATAATTTGAAAAGCTCGGCGAAGCTGAAACATCATTTGTAGTTCAAGCCTAGCCTCAAAAGTTCTCAAATATAAAATCATTTTCAACAACGATTGCCAAGCTTTTTACAAGGTCTGGGATGTTTCTCTGCTAGCATAGGTCAATAAACATAGCCTACGCATATGAGCAAGCTATCGCTAACCTAAACGGGGTACTACAATGCATTTTAGCAGTTATAGTCAACGCAACGGGTTTGACTATCAGTTAAAAAAAAATACGGAAATTCTCAAAAGTCTGAAGAATCACCGGAAATATTGCGAATTCACTGAAAGTATTGCTGAAAACTACCACCACGTAGTACCATCACTCAGTAATAATTTGAGTGAATTCGCAATACTTTCTGTGACTTATCATTTTTTTGGGGGGTTTCCGTATTTTTTTTGGAGAAGTAGTCAAATCCGTTGCGTTGACTATATTCACATCTTAACTCAACATATTTGCGGCTCAGTAAGTAGGAGCGATAAGACAACGGTTAGTACACTACTAGATATGTATTTCAACTGTTAGAGAGTAAGTTAATGGAGCTAGATCTCGCTATATTTTGATTATTAGTCTGCGATAAAGATACTTGGTTACACTAGATTAATTTGGAAAGTCACAATTAGTATTTTATCAGCCTATAGATACTCAAATTACAGAAAATTGAGCATCTGTTTTATGCTTTTCCATGTAAAGAAAAATTTTTGAAGGTCGGCTGAGAAGCACCGGTTCTGTGCTTTATATCGCGGCCGACAGTTTCTGAAAAGGGACTTTATCCCCTTCGCTTATATAAATATATCGGAGTTCCTCGATTGATCTAAATATTTTTATTTCTCCTTGAAGTGTCTAATCGAGCTAAACAGGTATAACTTAATCATTCAGCCAATATGGGTCAAACAATGTCAACAGAAGGTGCTACACCTTACAGTATCACCATTCCAAATCAAGGTACTTTGACTGGTTTTTCATTCAAATCTTACAAAGGTAATGTTTCGGTCCATAGATTTGCAAAAGTTCCATACGCCTTACCAGTTGAAAATGACGACCGTTTCAAAATTGCTACTCCAATTCCTGATAACTATGACTACACTAAGGATTACAAGGAACTTGGTTTGAAATGCCCTCAACCAGAAGTTCCAAACCCAAACTTCCGTTACACTAAGTCACCAAGTGAAGAAGCCAGTCAATACTGTAACATTTATGTTCCTGCATCTGATAAGAATAAGCCAAAAGATGGTTGGCCAGTATTCATCTACATTCACGGTGGTTGGTTACAGTATTCAAGTCCTAACAATGCATTCATCAATCCTACTGACATGTTTGACGACGAAGAATTTGCAAGTAAGAATATCTTAGTTACACCAGCATACAGATTGAACATGTTTGGTTTCCTCTCTTCCAAGGAACTTTTGGATGAAGATCCAAAATCATCAAATTTTGGTTTCTGGGATCAAAGAATGGCTATTGAATGGACCTATAAGAACATCAAACATTTTGGTGGTAATCCAGAATTAATCACCGTTGGTGGTCTTTCTGCCGGTGCTTACTCAACCTTTTTCCAATTAGCTTATGAACTATACCATCCTGAAGCTCCTCAAATTATCAAGCAAATTGTCTACCAATCCAATCTTGTTTATATTCAACCAAAGACTATTGAAGAATGTCAAGATCAATTTGATGAGATAATAGAGAAATTGGGAATTGATAAGTCACTTTCAGGCGCAGAAAAACTTACCGCTTTGAGAAAATTGGATACCTCTTTCATTGAAGACTTCATTCCTACTTTGAGTATGCATACTTTTAGAGCTGTTACCGATGGCCACTTTATTCACCCAGACATTATCAAAGATTTAGAATCTGGTGAATATGCAAGGAAAGTTACTGAAAAAGGTATAAAATTTGTCATTGGTGAAGTTGATAATGAACACTACAAATACTCTTTATTAAACACACCAAAAACTATACCTGAGTTACGTTTACAAATTTTGAACTACTATCCAAAGACCGTTGTTGAACCATTAATGCAACTTTATAAAGCAGACGAGTTAGATACATCAGACCCCGACTTTGAAGAAAACCTAAGAATTGTTTTTGGTAGAATCATCGGTGATGGCCAGGTTTACGCATCTAGTAGAGGATACATTAACCAACTTGTTTCACATGGTTTCCCAGCTAATAAAATTTACCGTTATAGAGTCAGTTATAGAGCAAAATGGTTAGATCAACACATGCCACCAGAAATCAAAGTTCCTCATGCAGCAGATTTCACTGTTTGGTTTTACCGTATGGGTGAAGGTTACACAGAAGAAGAACAAGGATTTGTTAACAAATGGACTAAAGCATACACTCAATTTTTGAGTTTTGAAAAAGATCTTGAAGGCTGGGAAAGCTCAGACCACACCAAATATAGATACTTCAAAACTGATGGTTCCTACACTTATGAAGAAGACCCAGATTGGGAGTGGGGTGTCAAAGTTGCCGATACTGTGTATAAAGCACAAATTTAATAGACTTACATACATAAACAATTAAATAGAATACGTATAGATAGCCTGTGAAACTGATCATGTATTTATAATGGAATGTAAAAATGCATATATATATTCAGATGTAGTGTTCGTAAAACAAAACACTATATGATTATTTCCAAGCAAAAAACTCTTCTTGCCAAACGTCAGCGTTTTCATTTGAGCTGACAATCGAAGGAAAGAAGTCAAGATCCAAAAACATCTCCTCGGCTGTATGGTTCTGAGGTGTTTGTATTGGACTTAAGAAGTCATTCACCAACGAAGGAATTGCATCGGATTGTGTCTTCACTTGATCATTTGTCGCTGTACCTGCCAGCGCGTTCAACATTCTTTTTTGAGTATCAGATGGATAACTTTTAGGGACATTATTGGTTGAGTCTCCAAAGGTTCTTCTTGGGCTATTGACCGTTGATAGAGATTCTTTAGTCTCAGTTGCCCAAAAGTATGATGGAGCTTTATTGGAATTTCTGAATGCTCCAATTACACTCAGAGCTTGACTTGAGCCATCAATATCAAACCCTTTGTATTTTTTGACTAAATCTGTCATGGAGTTTCCAAAATCGAGTGTTTCAATAAACTTCAAAATTTGTTGAATCCTTGAAGTTGCAAATTTGTTACCGGTCTTATGCATCTCTATCAAGATGATTATACCATTTTCGATATGTATATTTGCACTATCATGAACACCAAATGATATGTTGAATAAAATCAGCGTGATAACGGAGCTGTATATATATTCTCTGTCCATATAGCCTTGAAGCATAACTAAGTTTTGAGGTAAGAGACACCAATATGTTCTAATACAATTCATTGCTGCTTGAAATGATGCATTAAGTAAAGCTAAAACTGCTGGGGAACAGTCATTCAGATCCATATACTTCTTGTCTGTACTGGATACTTGAAGAGAAGTGAAATGGAATAGTAAATGCCTAACGGCTAAATTGATAGCATGGAAGTATTCGAGCATCATATCAGCGGTTGTTCTTGTTATACTGATGTTTTGGTTTGCATAAATGCAGTCGATGTACTCAGGTAGACTAGTTTTCCATCTACGTAACTTGATAACCATATCATAACAAATTGGTAAAATATTCTTGGTTGGTTTATTTGTGTATAATCTTTTCAATACCTCTGTACTCATCTTCACTGCTTTCAAGTATTGTTTCATCACTTCTGCATCAGGGAAGGTATAGTATTGAGCGTTGCCAAATGAGTTGTTTTTCTCGAAATTTTGTGGATACTCTACTTTGATATAGCTGTCATATAAGCCCAGTGGTGATCCGTTTTTAGTTGCGAGTAATCTTTCAATGATATATGCAGTCCAAAACAGTCTTCTTCTATGTTCCAGTTCATATCTACTTATAATTCTTTTTCCAACATCGGTGTCAACGCCCAAGACTGATAGTGCTTTTATGACTACTCCAAGAATAAATAAACTATCTAGGGATCCATCCATAAAATGTGTATGATTTGCTAATAAGAGTAATAGCTCAATTCCACCTTCCTCTGCAGAACATTGAAGAGATCCTAGTGGGAATAAGAACGATAGAATCTCTTTGTTCTTCTCAAAATGGTCATTCCAATCATTATTGCTTGCTTCCTTCTGAAACCAGATTTTCTCAAGTGAGTATAGTTGAGCTGTAGAGAAGATAACCAACAACTTACAAATAAATATCAAAAACAATGTATCTTGATTTTTTGAATTTTCAGTTGCTAACGAGGAGGTTAAAACCAATGATGCTATGTTGTTTTCCATGCTATAGATTCTCTTGACATTTTCTTTGAGAATACCTTCATTGAAAAAATACAAACACTCTTCATGAAATTTGATGAAAGTATTTATCAGTCTTAAAGCACTGGAGTACTCAGGTAAGAAAATTTCAACTGGATCTTTGGAATTGTTATTTGGGAAACTTATCGTAATCTTATTAGAATGCTTACTCAGTATGAATTGATCCTTATCTCTAGTACAGTCTAATGCACTGCTCTCAGATGAGAAGAACTTACTTTTCGATAAGGAAGAAAAATGATTTTCCTCTTTATCGAAGTATCTTATCAGTTTATTCAACTCCAAGTCCAGTAAACCTTCTGAATATTCATGTGTTGAGCCATTTATTCCCTGTTTGTGTAATTTGCCTGATCTACTCAAGAATGGCAGTGTTTGATTATCTGGACTCGTTATCTTATCCTCATTTGACTGTATACTACCTCTAGGTGAGAATCTGTCTGATAAAGCTGAACTTGGTGACTCATTTTCAGCTACAGATCTTTTTGCTGACTTGTTAAGAGCTTCTTTCAAAGCATTTTCCATGGTTACATTCTTTGCTTGTAATTTTTCAATGGTATCCTGAAGTTCTTGCAGACGTTCTGCAGATATTGTGGATTTTTTAGTTCTCTCGGCATATTGACACTCTTTTTTCAGGCTAACACATTTTGAACATGCGGGAAGAGCACTGTCACACTTGATATGTCTCTTTCTGCAATTTAAGCATGCTCGTATGACGGTTTTCTTCTTTTCTGGCTCTTGTTTTTGCGGTTTCCTGATTGAAAATTGGGACTGATATGCGTTCATCAATTTTTTTGTCGTCAGCGAGGAACTTTTAGAAAAATGACTACTATTTGAATGTCCGTATACTTATACGAGTATCTTCGAAGTGTATGACACAGCTTTTCACCACTACTACCCTCACTTTTACAGATCAACGACTAAGAATGCTAAACATGCACTCATCAAATTCCTATCTTTATCGGACAAAATTCAAGGTAGTGCCAAAATCAAGTGATTTACTCCACCAAAAAATAAATGTGAAAAATGATACAGGTTGAAAAATTGGATAAGCTTATCGCCCTTCACCCTTTGGGTAAAATTTATCGGTGGTGAAAAAGTGCTATCGTTTTGCGGCGCTGACTCGGAATCATCGAAGATAAAGATCACTTGATGTTGAAAATTACTGAGCTACTACTGATTGCATAAATTTACTTTCAAACTGAAAATTTACCGAGATAAGCTTATAGATATTACATTGGCAGTAGAAGGTTACCGTGCATCTCATTGATATTAAAATGTTACATACATAATCATATCACCATACAGGTACCAAAGCAAATCATATTTAAATTTTTCCTTTTTAGGCAGCTCGGAACGCGCGACCGATGTTTCCTTTTAGATAACTTTTCATTATCTATATATCTCAGTTTTACACTGATTAGATAGATGTAAGGAGATCAAATGAGCTCTTGTTTTCCTTTGACAGTTGCAGAGATTGTAGTTTTAGTAGCTACCAAGATAATTGCGTGAAACAATAGTAAATGTTCAGTTAGTGTATTTTCTCCGCTGAGATCAATACAAATTGTAAGATTTCTTTTCAAATTGTGGTGGTGCATTAATAACTGGGATCAACTAGACTCATTGAGTGGGATGCCCAGGGTTCATGGATCGCATGACTCAGTGCCCCACTGATCAATTGTCTAGCAGAATATTGCAATAATTTCAATGCTCGGCGTTTTACTCTATCCTTGCATTCTTTCGGGGACAGTGTGAGGAACTATTAGTACCAATTTTGTTGATATCCCTGATTTTATATAGAGAGAGCTCTTACGTTACGCAGTTCTGCATCTATTCAGAGACAAGCTCAGAGATGAAAACCCTTCACTGCGAGTTAAGATAAGCAGGAGATGCTAACGGGGGTTAAAAATGCAAAATAATTATCACAACAGAAACCTCGCGGACCGAAATGAGAATCCTGAAAATTCACGAGTCACTTTCTAATTTTTTAGACTTCCTTTCGTAATTGTTTATACTTTTCATGTAATTTGTAAGATTTCAAAACTTATATTGTAACTTACAGTGGGCTGATGGGAATTTTGCAATTGTTATAATTACTTGAAATATGGGAAAAATAGTAAGAGTAAGAAGTGGGTGTATCACGTGCAAGAAGAGAAAGAAAAAGTGCGACGAGGGAAAACCCAACTGTCAGAACTGTATCAAATCAGATAAGAAATGTGAAGGTTACAACATAGTAGATCAATCAAACGACGAGAAAAAGCAAGAAAATAACCTGAAATCTGGGCTATTGGTCTTCAAGGCCTCTCCACTGAAGAGCAAATCCGTTTCAGAACTTAGAAATAACGAATCAAATCACTCATCAGAGAAAGGCCTGGGTGATATCCCCAGTGTACATAGCAACAGCAGCGATAATAATACTCCATTGAGCTTTACTTCAAGTGATCTGGCCACCTCCCCAAATAGAATAAGAAAAGACTTTACCGGTACCAATGATGATTTTTATATACCACTACCGAAACCAAAGGTTCTAGCCAGCATGATTCCCGATGCCGAACTTTTTCAAAAACCTGAAGAAAGTAATAGACTAACACCTCATTTACTTTCAGCGCAAAAGATATTAAAGAAGAATAACTCACTAGTGTACAAATTTGCAATGAACAATCAAATAAAGAGCCATGTCCCCTCGCCTGGGAATCCTTCTCCTGACTATGAAATATTCAAGGAAAATTGGAACGATATACTGAAAGATATGACAACCCCTATCGCCGAAGACCATATTGATCCCTTATCCAATATTGAATTTAGCCCCATGAATAACATCAATGAGAGTGTTAATGAACCCAGCAACAATAATGATATAGGTCCTAATAGCGCTGCAATGCTCGAAAATGTCTCAATTGACCCTCTTAGTCTTTTCAACGACTACCTGCCTTCAAATACAGCATTGATCATGAGTAAAAGTACTAGACTTAATTATCTTTTCCATAAACTTCTTCCATTGGTATCCTACACATTATTCACAGAGGAGAATCCAGAGTCGAAATACTGCAATACTAAGATTGCTTCTAGTTGCCTACTTTCATTAAGTTGTCTATACCTTATCAGATCGATAAAGGATATTGAGACGAAAGAAGAGTTTTTGAAGAAAAGTAACGCTACTATAAACACCGCATTTGAGTACCTTTTAGATTTCATCAAGAGCAACAATATGCTCAAAATACTCCTGCCAACTCCAGGCTCAACACACAATGATGGAGATGATAGCATCGATTCCAATGATTTACTAGAGGAAAATCTTGAAGTTTGCGATGTACTTGAGATTGTAGACAACCTTGAAAGCATGTCTGGACCTCGCAACTTCAAATACTCAGTGTTCATACTCTGCATGTTGATGTATGTTCAGGTTTTGTATGGTGTTTTGGAACATGGTAGATCAGCTTTAGTCAGAGTTATATTCAAGCTTTTCTCCTTGCTGTCACAAAATCCTAAATTCAAAAACGCATTGGTGTCTGTTGATACTTCAAGATATATTTTAATCAACATGTCTATGTGGGATTCACTATCTGCAATAGCATCAGCTGATTGTAGGGTTCCCTATACTCCCTCAGATTGGTATAAGCAAAGTTCGTCCCCATACTCAACCGAGAGTTTTTGTGGATGCCCTGATTCCTTATTTGTTTGTATGGCCAAAATATGCTATTTGAGAAATGGGATCAAAGAAGAGGAACTTACTAGATCTGATATCATGAAACTATATAAGGAGATTAGACTAGAGTTACTAGACTATCGTCTTTATGTACCATACAATGCCGAGTTTGATAACGAAAGACATATCTCAGAGGATGAAAGTTATATAGAAAGATTGAAAAGAGCACAACTTTGGTCTTTTGCATTGATGGTGAAATTGATGCAGGTTGTCAAGCCTCATGCACAATATAGAGAGATGATTTATACTTTGGTAGTGGAATTTCTTGATACTTTTGAAGCAGTTTATCCCAAGTCAAACCCATCATTGATATCACATATGGTCTGGCCAGTAATGGAAATCTCATTTGCAGCGAAGAATGAAGCGCATAGAGCCAAATGTAGAGAGTTTCTTGAACGAATATTTGATACAACTAGAGCGCTTAATGTATCCACAGTCTTGCAACTAGTCCAGCAATCATGGCAAAACAATTGGTCGATGGATGAGATTTTATCTGGAAGGGAATGGCTACAGGCCGGTGTTGATTTACTCCCTATATGAAACGTTTTGTTCGCCTGCATTACAGTATTCACTATGAATTCATAGTCGTGTATATAGTCATATATATGTATATATCAAATGGTTTTACATACGAAGATAAGTGATCGTTGTTTTTCTACTTTCTAGCGATAATCAAATTTTGAGTATCAACATAGGTATTTTCATGTTCTTTAACTTTGAAAGCACCAGGATAGATTTCTGGGAAATCTTTACAGTAAGCTTGGAATTCCCACTTTCTCTTTTCCCAGTTAGTCTCTACAGGTAATTTATCTGCAAATTTTTGAGCAACAAGTTCACACTCTTTCCAAACTCTAACAACGTTCAAACCCATTAATTTAGCTATGTCTTCCTTTGTAGCGTTTGTGGCTTCCCAAACTTTCTTGACTAAATCTGGGTATTTAGAAACATCTTCAAGACCTTTTGGACCTTGAGGGATACCATCGAAATCGGAACCAAAACCAACATGATCCCAACCGATAAGATCAACAACGTATTTAATATGTTTGACAGCGTCTTCAATGGTGACTTCTGGTGAACCTTCACATTGGATAAACAATGGTAAGAAGTTAATACACACAACACCACCATTCTCTTTGACCATTTTCAAAACATCATCTCTGACATTTCTCTCGTGATTAGTCAAAGTGTAAACGGAACTATGAGAGAAGATTATTGGTGCTTGAGCAACATTTAATGTATCAATCATTGTCTTATGTGACACGTGACTGAGATCCACAATCATACCTAAACGGTTCATTTCCCTTATACAGTCGACGCCATACTTGGTTAGACCTAAATCTGGTTTACCACCTGTAATTGATGAAGCAGCAGTAGCAAATGGGTTATCACAGTTATGAGTTAAAGTGATGTATCTAACACCTAAGTCGAAGTATTGTCTAACAACAGCTAATGACAAATCACATTGATGCAAACCTTCAACACCTAATGTTATGGAAATTTTCTTACCTTCTGTATCTAAGAAGTTTTTCATGGCATCATCTGCGTTATGAACAAATTTCAATTGATGTGAGTATTCACTTACTAATCTCTTGGTAACATCAATTTGTTCAAGTGTATCTCTAACTGCACTATTTGGTTTGTTGAAATCGTCATATAGATAGTCTTCATCTTTACATTCGATATAACAACTAAAAAATTGGATACCAACTTTACCCTCTTTCATCTTCTTCAAATCGGTATGAGAAGTAAGGTATTCGTCGAAGTTGAATCTGTTGTTATCTGCATGGAGTTCATTGTGGAGTTGAAATCTCAGTAAGTACGGGAAATCATTATGGGTGTCCACAATTGGTACAGTCTTGGTAAGTTCATCAAACTCTTTTGCAATATCGGTAGATACAGTCATGTTGAATTAATATGGGGGACAAAGAGTGTATCAGCTATATACGTCCAAAGGAAAGTAAGGAGTGTTTAAATGACCGAAACTTTAAAGTTGAAAGTAGAATTCGATTTATTGAGAAAAAAGTCAAAGCTATATCACTCAGTAGATAGTATACACTATACAAAGTAGTAAACTAAGTGATCAAGACATATATAGCTCTATATATTCAAGCGATCCATATATTCAAGATGTTCGCTTCAGTACAAAATTCCGCCCAATCTTACCTTCTTTATCTGTCCGAAAAAAGAAACGACGCTCGAGAAATTTAAGAGCGCCAATTTTTTTTTTTTTCCGACAATGCAAAAAAGTTTATTCGCTTATTCTTATCAGGAACTATGTCATATTAGGTAAATATTGAGATAGATTAACGTTCAAACGTTTAGTCTGAATGTTGAATTTTTTTTATAAAAGGGAAGACATTTCTCTTCATCTTATGCATAAGTGATTAGTTGTGGACGGTTTAATACTTGTTCAGATTTCTCAAAGTCATTTAGTTGTTGAAAGTTGAACAAAATGTCAAAAGAGTCAGATATCAATACTTCAGTGTCCAGGGTATCTGGATACCATCTTAAAGAGAATGGTGATGCCATCTTAGAGTCCGGTTTAAAAGCTGGTTTGAAAAACAGAATGATCAACTTAATTGCACTTTGTGGTATTATTGGTCCAGGTGTCTTCATTGGTATGGGTTCTGCTTTAGCAAGTGGTGGTCCAGTTGGTTTGATCGTTGGTTTCGCAATTGTTGGTATAGTGGTTTTGTTCATGATGGCAAGTATTGGTGAAATGAACGCAGCTTTTGATTTTAATTTTGCTGTTTTCGGTTCAAGATACGTTTCCAAAGGTTTTGGTGCTACTTTGTCTCTTTACTATTGTGTCTTATGGATTACCAATCTTATTGCTGAATATACTTCGATGACTGCTGCCATGACAGCATATACAGATAAAATTCCAACTTATGGTTGGTACTTAATCTTTTGGGCTCTCTTCTCTGCTTTTCAATTATTAGGTGTCACCGCTTATGGTGAATTAGAATATGTCTTAGGTTTTTTGAAATTGGGGTTCTTAACAGGTTTCTACCTTTTTGCTATTATTTACGCTGCAGGTGGTATCGATGGCCATAAACCAGATAATCCTTTCAAAAACTATCCTTTGAATAGTGGTTTTAAGGGTATTGCCAACTCTTTTGTCTATGCTGGTGTTTTTTATTCAGGTGTTGAGTCTGTTTCTGTCATTGCAGCTGAAGCAAGAAATCCAAGAAAAGCCATTCCAACTGCAGTTAAAAATACCGTTATTAGAATCTTCTATGTTTACTTTGGTTTAAGTATCTTTTACGGTATCACTGTTCCATATAACGATCCAAACTTAGGAAGCTCCTCAAAAGTTTTAAGATCTCCAATGACTATTGCTATTACAAATGCGGGTTGGTCAAACGCCAAATACTTAGTCACTACAATGATTTTATTCACATGTTTCTCATCAATCAACTCTGCTATTTATCTTGCAAGTAGAGCTTTATTCACCTGGTCAAAAGAAGGTTATGGCCCTAAAGTCTTTTCCAAGGTTGATAAAAAAGGTATTCCATGGGTTTCTGTTCACTTTTGTCATTTATTCGGTTTCTTATCTATTCTTAGTTACAAAAGTGGTTCATCAATCGCTTACTCATACATTGTTGGTCTTACAGGTGTTGCCGCATTCATTGTTTGGACATCAATTTGTGTGACTCATCTTAGATTTAGATGGGGATGGCAACATCACGGTCACTCATTGAAAAAGTTACCATTCTTAGCTCCATTCTTTCCATGGTCTAACTACATTGCCATTGTCTTAGGTACTGTTTTGACTTTAGTTCAAGGTTGGACAACATTCTCCCCATTCGATGGTGGACTTTTCGTCGATGCTTATATCTTACTCCCATTGTTTTTTATTATTTGGGCTGCTTACGATATCTACTACAAGCAACATTTCATCAAATATGACGATATGGACTTCGTTTCTGGTAGAAGACCTGATTTGGACGATGAAGCAGGTGCTGAATTTGATGAAGAATTAGATTTGGAAGAATCTGAGATTGGTCACATAATAGACAAAAAAGAGTAAAGAGACTTAAATGTTTAGCTATTTTGTATATTAATTTTACTTATTTATAACCCGTATCTACATATTATGTATGCGCGTGATAATACTATAATATTTCTGCTGTTATTTTTACCTACCCAAATTTAACCTCCAACCGAATTCCCTTGTAATCTTAAACCAATCAACATGAATAGTACCTTTATTATTCAAAGACCATACTTTTTGAATTACCAACCATAATTTTTGATACCCACTTATATAACCTGTAGTTTGTATTAGCTTTTCAAACATTTTCTTAATCTCTGCTCTATCCTCAATTGAACTAACACCCAGTATTAACATTGGAAATCCAAGATTGTATTTCAAATTGGAGTCAATGACAACATTTATGGCAGACTTCAAATTGAATGCAAACATTTCAATCTCAGGTACAACTGGTGGCAGCTTCTTAATAACTTCTCTGATATATATTTGAGCTGCAAGTTGATATATTTCAAAAAGCGTCAAATGTAACTCTAAATCTTTTGTTGTTTTCAAACATTTCAAACTTGACCTATATGGCTTAGCGAACTTTATCTTTCTATCAATTTCATCTGCTCTTTCGATGTTTCTAGCGATCATTTCATACTTATCACATTCCATAATCTGGTAACTCGTGCTGATCAACCTATCTTCGACAACCAAATTCACTGTCTCACCTATAAGTAGATTAATAGGGTGGATACAACCTTGTAATGGATCAAATGCAGCTTGGTTATCCAACGAAAATACTTCTTCGTAATCTTGTATAGGATAGAAAGTACCGTTTTCATTTGACTGAGAAGCAAAGATATCTAAATAAGCAAACATTTCCGCTAGTAAACAACCTTCGAATGAACAGTTATGTATCAGATATTTGAAGTTACCAGGCATTTTATTTATGAGATTGAAACATTTGGTAAACCTATGGGACCAATTTTCAACATCACCAAATGATATATCCATCAATACCAAGAACATCAAACTTGCAATTGACACTATGAAATTATCTTGAGTCAAACTCTTTGAGTTGATCTCGATCATCTCATTCACATTTGAAATGTACTTTTCTGACTCGGAGTTCTCTATCAAAAAATTTAAATCGCCATTCTTCATCTTTCTGCAACCCCAACTTATCAAACTATACAATACCCCTTTGTCTTTCAAAGCTAATGGAACATATATTTTGCTATAAAAATTATGATCTTGTGGCAGTATGCATAACTCTGGAAAGATATTTGTACAACAGTACTCAAAGTAGCTTAGTTCCTTCTCACTTAGTGTCACAGGAAGCTTTATCTTTAAAGTCTCCGGTATATACTCATCTTGTCTAAAAAAGTCGATCATGAAACTACTGAAATTATTGTACTCATTATCTTCGCTATCATGAAACTGGTATATCTCATTTTCTGTCTCGTCAAACGTCAAGAAGTTCAACTCGTCATTTGTATCAAACTTGAGCTTTAAGAGCTTCATCAACTCCTGGCCAATCTTACTCTTATGGAATACAATCTCATTATGTGACTTTGCATTATTAGTATCATCTGAAGTTATTTCCGTCAAATCGAAACCTTTATCATCTTTCATTGGATTCTGATACTGACATATTCTTCCCGATTTGATACATGTTGTGCAGATAGGTTTGATCTCATCACACTTCTTCTTCATCCTTCTACAGTGAAGACACCCATTTCTCGATCTTTTCCTTTCTTTCTTGTCTTTTATCACTGGTGGCATAGTAGTATAGTTCAAATTCTCAAGGTCAAGTGTTACTCCTCAACATACAAATTCTCTTGCATATACACTCCAGAAGAAGTATCACCAGACTAAAGCTTAATCTATATAACATCTCCTATTATCCTTTCTCTTTTCCGAAACGGTTTAAATTTTTTTTTGACTTCATTTTTTATGGTAGTGAGGCGGCTGCCGTCGGAAACTTTGTTCCTGAGAGACTTTTTGAGTCGTTTATGAAGGAATACATTTAGCTATATTTATACAGTATATCTGTCTATATAGTCGTTATGCCAGGTTGAACTCCCAGTTATTCTGCTCAACGATGGTGTACCAGTTCACATACAACAAGCCGTCTTTATTAATTTCCCAACTTGTCTTTATAATTTGTTCTATTTTGTCGATCACGTGAGCACATCTGAAAGATTTTTTATGTTGGTTTAGTACTTCCAGGATATAGTTTCTATCTGCTTCAAAGACGCAGTTCATTCCTGCAATCAACAAGGGAAAACTAAATGGATTGCTGATTTGAGTATTGATCAAGAATTGTAACAAATTAATGATTTTCACCACAAACACCTGTGTTTCTGGTGCAATCGAGGGTAACTTCCTCACATTGATTTTGACATACAATTGAGCGGTAAATTGGTAAAGTTCATATAGCGAAAGATGAATCTCAATATCTTCCATATTCAGGTATTTAAAGTCTTTCTTAAAGGGGTGTGTTTGATGGGCTTTGTTATCCAATTCGATACTTTGACCTACCATGGTATTGAACTTTTCTGTGTATTTGTAGTTGTTGATTTTCTCTCTATGATACAACAGTTTATATATTTCTGTGGCTTCTCTTCCACGACATGCAATTTCTGCAATACATGGATACAAAGCACGTAGACAACCTTGAAAAGGTATACTATCCAATAACTTATGAGTGAAAATAGTGTTATAGTAAATATCAAAGTCGAGACAAGTACCGTTCTTATGTGTGTTGCTTGAAAAGAGATCTTGGTGTAAAATATTTGCCAATGTCCATACATCCAATGAGCTCATAGCATCTACATTAGCAATAATATTCGATTCCACTATCAGTTCTTTTGCCTTATCCAATAGCATTGAAGACTTTTTTGAAGTGTCACCAGAAGTAACAAACGAGCTGCTCAATAGAAAGCATGATGTCAATACATCAATCAATGGTAAACTTAATTCCTCGGATGATGATCGTATGAAAGTGCTTATAATTGAATGGAAAGCTTCTTCTTCTTCTTCTTCTTCTGCTGCTGCTGCTGCAGTTGCCGTTTTGTCAAGGCGATTGTTTAAACTTGCATGTAATCCCCAGAAGAGCATAGAGTCCAAAACAATTTTGGAATTTTTAGCAAATGCTAGAATAACTTTGATAAAGTAGGCATAACTATCATGGGACACGTAAAGTTTTCTTGCTTCAAGGCAACTTGATTCAAGTAATTTTATACTCTCTTCACTTAAATCATTGAAATTTGCAGTTAAAAAACTATTCAAGTTCTCAGGTGTTGATTTGTCTATTACTTCACTTTCTGCGCTAGTATTGGTTCCTTCGTCACTGTTTGACTTCTCTTTCATGATCAGAAGCTTGTTCGTAGCCTTTTTAATAACATCTGTGTTACTCAAGAATCTTCTCATATTGTCAATGAACAAACTACCTGGTTCGTCATTGTTATTGTCATCGAATTCAATTTCAAAATCCTGAACTATATCATTCAATCTAACTTCAGACGATAAACTCTGGCTTTTGCCTGCCAAGTGCTCATGATCTGACTTGAGTTGGCCATCCTTTATAGGAATCCGTATGATTTTTTGGAAAGCAGGCTTGTGACCCGCAGCAGGAACAGTGGTCAAGACAACTTCTTGGTATCTCAGAGACGTATCTGAGTGAGTTTCAGCTATATCTTCGCTTTTGATTTGTTGAGTGTCATCCGCACTGGTATAGCTCTCTATCTCTTTAATTGGCCTGTGTTCCAATTTGACAGCTTGAGCATTTGAATTGGGGTCTTCCTTATCGTCGCCAGGGTTGATCTGCTGCAAAGTAGCAAAATGCAGGAAATCAAATTGAGATTTCTTGACAACTTTGTTCCAATGGCATCCCTTATTATACTTTAAACAATTTCTACAACTTGGTTTAGTCTCATCGCACTTAATTGACCTTTTCTTACATTCGATACAGCCGAACCTACTTCTAGCGTGAAATCCGACGAACTCGAATGATTCTCTTGGTTTCTTGACGTATTTTCTCTTTTTCTTAGCTCCTTCAGTGGATTCTAGGACTTTGTGTGCAGTTCCGTCACTCGGTATATCATCAGCTGCCATTTTATGTGCTAGTATGTTTCCTCAGGCATCCAGTAATTGACTTAGTAAATCATTCAAGAAAACAACTGATAACTAACTGATAGTAGTATTTTGACTTCGATCCCCCCTTGTTTCCCTAGCTGTCCGAATTTGAAGTTTTTCTGAGCCGTTCACCATTTTTCTTATCTCTGAAATTCTCTTTATAAGGAGAATTTACCGCCGTGTCAGATTTGCATTGTTTTATACCTATTTGGGGAACCTTTCATGTCTCTATTGGTTTTAAGCAACCCTAGATAGGATCAACCCAGAATATTGTTGTGCCTCTGAAATGATGATTCTCAAATCACCGTTTGTAAAATTAGAATTTACTTCTAGAATCACTAAATTTAATTTTCTTCTTTTTACTTATTTAACTTCTTTTTTGATTTGAAGTACCTACAAGTGCAATTAGTGTATGTAAACCAAATAAATTCATTAACATTCCCATCAAGAATACATATACCACAAACCCAATTCCAACTAAACTAACATCCTACTACACCCCAAGTCAAAACACCAAAGAATGTCGCAAACACCCTCTTAATAGCAACAACAGTAAACATCTCTGCCCGGAAACCCCGAAAAAGCGAAAAATGTCAATGCAGATAGTGGCAGGGGCTGAAAAGAGTAAAGAGCGATACTGGCCCCAAGACAAGACAATACAATACAAAAGACAGATACGCATCAGCAAAAGGATCTATTTGTATATAGTCTGGTTTGCACTAGACAAGATTAGGCTATCTGCAGCACTTGAGGCCGAACCGAAATACAATGAGTAGAAGGGTACGGTTGAGCAGAAGCTCTTTGATACTGGGAGTGTTGATGGCTATCTCATTCTTCACGCTTACGATAAACGTGATCTCCAACTTGAACAATAAACAGTTAACGAGTAGATCATCTTTATTCCCATCGAAATTGTCCGAAATTATACTGGATTCCAAACCAAAAAGTGACAGTATAGAGAGCCAGAAGAAGTCATCGCAAAGTAATCACGTCAAAGAGAATCTGAAACTGAGTGACAGTGATGCTGGAGTCCGTCCAAAGGCTACTTTTTATATGTTTCTTTCACAGTTATACGACCTATCTGGGGTCTTGAGATCAGTACGATCTGTTGAGGACAGATTTAACAATAAGTACCATTATGACTGGGTTTTCGCATATGTTGTAGATGAGGAGAACGATGGCTTTACTAGTATGCCAGTGAAGATTCAAAAGACTCTGGAAAGTGTATGTTCTGGTATAGCTCATTTTGTGAAAGTTGACTCAACAAACAAATATTACTCATTGCCTGATGATCTAGATCCACAAAGTGTTAAAAAAGTGTTAGATAGAACTAAAGACAGACTTATACCCTATGGTAACTTGCTAAACTTCAAGTTGAAAAATAGATTTCAGTCAGGTGGATTTCAAAAACTTCCAGTGATGAAAAATTATGATTATTTCTGTAATGTTGAACCGGATAGTATACTGCAATGTGATATTTCGCATGATTTTTTCAAGTTTATGGCTGATAACAAGATGAAATTTGGGTTTGTTCATGCACCACCTGAACCTATAAGTACGACAAAGTCTTACTGGAAACATGTGAATAATATGGTGGATGAGTATCCGGATATAGTGAATCAAGAAGGTTTATTACCATTCATGTTGGATAGTGCGAAAGGTGGATTCAATAAGTGTACATTTGGCTCAAGTTTTGAGATTGGTGACTTAAATTTCTTCAGATCTGATGATTACTATAAGATTTTCAACTACATGGACGAGAAGCACGGATTTTTCCTAGAGAGATGGATAGATTCAAATATACATACATTAGCAGTTTCGCTATTACTTCCCAAGACAGAAGTGTTTTGGTTAGACTATACAGGTTATACAGATGGTGATCTGCGGAGTACGTGTCCATTAGACTCGAATAAGAGAATTGAACATAAATGTCATTGTAATCCAACAAAAGATTACGCTTGGACCAAGAATAGTTGTCTCAGAAAATACTTCCAGGTAAACGATTTAGAGTTACCCAAATCAGTACCGGATATGGCACCATTCAATCCAAGGTACAGAAAACTAATGACAAATAGACAAAAAGACGAACTTTACTTTAAGAAATTAAACTACATGCCTCATGACGAGTTGAAAACACTGTTAACATAAATAGTCCTGTAATTCTATACTCTAAAGATATATACACATATATACTGGGAAAATCAAAACATTATGCTATCAATGCAAGCGCAAGACACCACATCATAGTAAACGTAGCAAAACATCTACCTAGATGTTCAATAAATATCACACTTATAGGATTTTCGTAGTATTTGTAAGGACTATTGACACATGTGAAAACGTAGTATAATAAACCTGTTATTATGTACGTTATTATGAAGAATCCCATCCCGAAAAGCCCTTGTAATCCCATTATACCACAACAAGTACCAAACGTGAGTGATGTTATATCTCTAACATGTTGAATTGCCTAGTAGATAGTAAGTATATGTTAGTACAGCTTCCTTAGACAACTCATTATCTAAAACTACTACGTACATGATTATTATATTGTATGTTCTTAGAGTACTTAAACTCAATGTCAAATATATCCTTCTTTTCTTCCACTTTTCCTTTCTTGGACTTATTGCCCTTGCTCTTCTCCACCATTGTGCTAATTATCGAATACAAGACAGTTAATGCTCTTGTCCAATGTGTGATCAATCAGTAGCTTCTTAAGATCTCAAGCACTTTGATTTTTCAGGTGTTTTCTTTTTAAATATTTTTTTGCCCTCTCGAGCAAAAAAATATATTTGAATTTTGTAGAGAAAGAAGAAGATGAGAGAGAAGAAGTAGAAGGTTCTTTATCATTTGATTCATAACTTGATCATCATTCACTTCATAACACCTATAATTTGTGTACAGTTGCGTTGTATATATATATAGGTTGTATTAGATTGATTTGCAGAACAGGAAGTCAACTATGTCGTCATCTCAGTCACCTCAAAACAACGTTGTCAAACAAGAGTCTACACCTAAGATGCCAACTTACAACTATTTTCCACTGAAAGCATGTACAGCTGAGGAGATTGAAGATACCAGGTATCATATATTGAAGTTCCACTCAGTGAAACCTATCAACCCATTGAAGGATTTCGAAGAGCCTGCTAGATTGCACAGAAAAGATCCTAAAAATTTACAGTTTCAACTTTCGATCAAAGAATTAGAAGAGGAGAAGATCAAAAAGGAGCAACTAGAACAGCAGAAAATACAGAAAAGAAAGGAATATATAAGGAAGAAGAGAATTGAGAAAGGTGAAGATCCTGATGCCATTGAACATGAGCTTGAATCAAGTAAAGATGGAGCGGATATAAACTTAGGAGATATCAATATCGCAGAAATTGATAAAGAGATTGAGAAAGAGACTCTTACAGAAGAAGAACTCAAAAGAAACGAAGCTTTTGAAAAGAAGCAACAGGAGAGGGAGAAAGCTCAAGAGAAAAGAGAAGCAGAACTAGCAATTGTGGCACCTGATGGAGGTGCAAGAAAACCTAAAAAGACATTATTCAAAAGAAAAACACAGCAAGTCAGATCGCTTGACGAAGCCAAACGTAGATTAAGATACGAAGAATTTTACCCTTGGATATTGGAAGATTACGATGCAAGACAAGCTTGGGTCGGTAACTACGAAAACGGTAACAGCGACAATTATGTATTATTAATGTTGGATAACGAAAATAAATGTTTCAAGATGATACCCGCAGAGAAAAGTTATAGATTTACTGCAAGAAACAAATATGCCACATTAACCTTGGAAGAAGCTGAGGCAAAAATGAGAGAAAGAAATGCATCGTCAAGATGGTTAATGAGAAAGATGGAAGACGAAGTAGCAAAAGGTGAAAGAGTTGATGCAAGATTTAGAAAACTTAAAGCAATCAACAAAGTCGATAATGATGAGGATGATCCTCGTGCAAGCAATGCTGCAAATTCTGAAGGTGAAGAAGGCATTGATTACGACGAAGAGTTCCAGGACGATGAGGAGGCACCAATTGTTGATGGTAATGATGAAGAGAACAAAGAAAGCGAGAAGAAAATGAAGCGTGAAATGTTGAGAGCAAGTAACCTCTTACCAGCAGAGGACAATGACGATGACTTCGATGATTTATTCGAGACTCGTAAGATTGACAAGGAAGGTAAGAAGTTAAGAAATGCTTTAGTGAAGAATGCAATGAACGAAGTGTACGATACATCAGATGAAGAAGAAAATCCATATATGTCAGATAGTGATATTGACGAAGATAAGATAAAAGAAGAAGACTTAGACTCTCTAGATTTTGGCAAGTCAAAGGAATCAACACCATCTGTTCAAGTCAAGAAGGAACCAACAAAAGAGTTCCCCAAAGAGCCAAAGATAGCTGTCAAGAAGTACAAGAATGGTTTTGTCGTATTGAAAGCAACAAAAGAGATCTTATCCGAATTTCCAAAGGGACAATGGAACCCATTCCTACCAACTAGAAGTATGGATGACGAAGACGGAGACGTAGAGATGGGAGATGTGTACGAAGAAGAAGTGCAATCACCAATCAAGAGAATAAAACTGGAAGTCAAACCTAGGGAAGATGATGCTACCTCAGTAAACGCCATCACAAAAGAAGATGTCGATGAAGTTTTGAAAAACGGACCAGTTGAGTTGACAGTTATCATCAAAGCTTTGAAAACTAAAATGACAAAGGATCCAGAGAACAAGAAGAGATTAAAGAAGATTTTGAAACGTTACTTCGTCTTAAAGGACAATAAAGTTGAAAGAAAAGTTGAAGAATAAATAATAATGTAAACAACTATATAAATGCTATGTACATTTACAAAACAAAAATAATATAATATAATAAAATAAATAATTAATGACAATTGGTGAATAATCTATTAGACAATTTCAGTAATCTTATCATCATCCTCATCACTCTCATCATCGCTGTGTAAAGCTTCAACCTCAGCATTTGAAGGGGCTTCGTCTCTCATTAACATTTGAACTATTCTTTCACATAACTCCATTATCATTTCATCTTCATCACAATCTTTATGCAGTTCTCTAATCAATGGGTAAACTGATTTCTTTCTAAGGAATTCTCTAACCTCTTTAGTGACACATAATAACAATAAACTTTCTAAATGAATAGCGATAATATCTTTGTTAGATTCTCTTTCTTTGATACGTGATGGATCTTGTAATTCTTGCGGTAACTCTGCTTTTTCTTCATCGTCAAGACCTTTGAATTCAGGTAGAGCGATAGGAGCAAGAATATGAGGTAATAAGTTAACATTTTCATCAGTTAACAATATCATATGTCTTTCGGTATCAAATAAAGAGTTTTTGATTGTAGAAGCAACACCTTCTCTTCTTGTCTTTGAGTCGTATTTGGTTGTGTACTGTAAGATCTTGGAAAGTGGTATTGTGCTATCATATTCTTGAGTATTAACGAAATAGTGTCTACCTTTTGGATATCTTGATAAATCTGCGAAGAAGTAAGCTAAGTAATCATAATTTGCAAATTTGGTCAATTTTCTATCACATCCTTTGACGAACAGTTCAACAAGGCAGTTTAAAGCATGCTTGCTTCCATATTTGTAAGCGTCTTTATTCACGCTTAATTCTTCTTCAGTAAAGTCGACATTGAGCACTTTGATAATTTTATCGTCTTTGGCAACATTTGTCAATAAGATACACATTAAGTCAGCATTTGTGTTACTTAAGTCAAGAATTCTTGTCAAGATGTATCTGATAAAGTCATCATCCTCCACAATCAAGTTTCTCATATGTTCATCATCACATAAATTAGCTAAGATTGTCAATGAATTAGTAATTATTTGTGGGTTGACATCTTTCGCTAGTTCTTTTAAATCTTTGATAGATCTATAGTTATCATAGTGGAAAATCTTTTGATTTGGACCTGCTGGGGAATATCCAACAAGGTTTGCCAACGCAATTTCTCTGATTTGTACTTGAGGGGAATGTAAGAATTCAACAAGCTGAAGAGTTCAGATTCATTTTAGTTAGTAATGGTACGACACAAAGTCATCGCTATAGAATGTAAAAAAAAGGCATTACTGCTGCATTTTTCGCCCATTCTTTCTCATAATCACTCAACACATACTTCTTCTAACTCACTAGGCATTTTGGAATGTTATAGTATTGATACTTGTGGAGAAGACTACTCTTCACCACCTTATCATTAAATAAGACATGTTGAAAATTTTTTAAATTCCCCCAGTGTAAAAATTTCCCAATTCGAATTTTCATGGCGGTGCAAAGGGGTATACTTTTTTGACTAAGTATGTGCTTTGGATTACAGTTAAGTGCGTGAAGAGCCGTATGGAGAGATGCAAGTAAACATATAGAGTGAGTATCCTGATGTCATTTTGGATAATGCTCACACTTTCATATGGTTCATACAGTGGAATATCACCTCTGGTGGAGTAATCGCAGAATTCAACTGATCACGTGACATATCTAAAATTCACCAGAAATTGTAACAGGGATCAACTAGTGCATTTCTCAGACCTCAGGCCTCGGAGGTAAAGACAAGCTACCAGATTTCAGTGAAGTCACACGAACTACACAGAGTCAGAGAAACACAAGGCTGAACATCTCCCGTTGAAGTTAATGCTGACTCTCTGATTGTTAATCAGTCTATAAATTTAAGCCTATCGACTCCAATAGACTCCAATCGACCTCAGACAAGTCAATTGTTACATAATCAATGTTGACAATCAAGTCGATCTCTCTTTACTCATACAAAAGATGCCACCTACTCAAGAGAGGTTTAGTTTATGTATTTCGCACTTGTAAACTATGGTATCTCTTATTGACCCATCATTACAATACATTAGTTGGGGTATCATATGTCATTAAGACTACAAACGTACAAGCATATATACATACACGCTCTTAATAAAAAATAATCCTTGCACAGAAATTCAGCCAATCAGAGCCCGTGCGAATGAAAACAAGTTGCAGAGGAAAAAAAGCGAAGAAAAATTGAGAGAGGAAGAGCTAAAAATTTGAACAACGACTATATAGAAGAGCTGTGTGTTTGTACTGACAGTTACAATAGTACAGTTTATATACTATTATCTTGGATATTATACAACCAATTCACTAGATTCAAGTATGTATTGCATAGGGTTCAAGTGAGAAAGAGAGGGAAGGGAATTGAGTGGATATTGATGAAACTCCCTGGAGTGAGCATTTGTGTATGCTCTAACATATACATAGACATGCCACTATAGGGCACACATCTACATGAGCGGACTAATAACATCGTTTTACCTGTCCAATGATTCGCTCAACGTATTATTTTTCCTTTGAATCAACTTTAAATCCAATTTTAAACGAAGTACGCATACTAACAAACTCAAATCTTACTCTACTATAGAAATGGCTATTTACACATCTATTTTCAACGCTTTCTTCAAGAGAAACTCCGTCTATGTTGGAACTGTTTTCGCAGCTACTTTTGCATTCCAAGGTTTCTTCGATTACGGTGTCACCAGATGGTATGAACAAAGAAATCAAGGTAAATTATGGAAAGATGTCAAATTAAAGTTACAAGCTGGTGATGACGAAGAAGAAGACGACGAGTAAGTTAGTCACTCACTCACTTTCTTGACGCAACATATACACATACAAAACCAACTAAAATCATAGATCAGATAAAAATAACCGAAACATAATGACTACCTTCATCCATAATATCATAAAATTCAACGTGACACATATTTGATAACTAGAATATCAAAATGATGATATCACGTAAATATCCTTAGTGATGGACCAAAATACACTATTCAATTACATCCCTTTATTGCAAAATCAATTATTAGTATGTAGAAGAAAAATGGAATCACGATAAAACAATTACAAGCAAAATCTTATAATATGTTGTACTTCAATTTTCTACAATATATTAATTTTATTTATATATAGCCCAAGCAATAAAAAAATTTACCTTTTTATTATGTTATTGATATGTAGACACAATTATATAAATGTCCAATCATTCATCATCATCCATTTCCTCATCTTCATCTTCATCTTCGTGATAAGTGAAGTTGGGATACTCATCTGCATCAAGAAATGATACATCATCACTGCCAGATTGCTCCTCATCTTGATCTTCATCATCTTCTTCATTACGCTCAAATCCTCCTTGTGATTCGTAAAATGCTGTAAACAATGCATCTGCAATTTCCATACTTTCGTCTTCTGGTATTGTCTGTCTAGGTCTTACACGTAATTCACCTGTACGAGTATGGATCGGAATACCCATCTCAGCATCAGCATCAGCATTCGTAGTAGCTGTGGTACCAGCTGCAGTACCAAGACGAGTACCCGTTACAATCCGTGTAGTAACACGCGGAATATCAACCTGTCCTACTGCCAAACGCTCGGGGTTTCTACCTTGCATGAATCTCATAAGCCTGTCGCCTCCAAGCATCTCTACCATATCTTCATAAAAATATGGATTATCTGGGGGTTCATCAAAGAAAAGCTCTTCTTCGTCACTATCACTACCACCTCCATCGGTGTCACTTCCTTCATTTCTTGAAACTGGGAGATTTTCAATGTCATCTGAAGATAAGAGAACCCTTGATAGCGCGGAATAAGCCTGTTGATAAACACCATGATTTAACCATAATTTATTGATACTATCCCATCTCTGTTTATTCAATGTTCCTGATTTACCGTGACCAAACAAACCTCCAGCGGCTTCACCATGCTTGTTCAAATATGGTGTAGGAAATGAAATTCCCGCTTGTCTGAGGGTGATTGAATTGAATACAGGAGAGTACATCAATGTGCATGGTATGCTTTCCAAAGCGCAATGTCTTTCATGAAGTATTTTCTTATTCACATGTTTTCCACAATGTAAACAAAAATTAGCTCTTTCAGTTGAGCTTGCTGATTTTTCTTCAAACCCTGAAAAAAAAGTTGCAGGTAATTCAGGTAGCTTGATCAAACTGACTTTCCCTGGATAATCAATAGCCAATGTGTTTGCTTTATCTTTATTTACTTTCAATTTGGAAATAACATAAATTGATGCATTATTTTCTAAAGTATCTATCTTTTTTATGTTATCAAGAATACTCTCAAATGATGGTAAGTTAAGTCTCTCAATTGCCTCGGAGAAACCAGCACAAAAGTCGAATAGTGGTTTATCATCACCATCATCAATGAAACCAAAACAATAAAGTAGTATCTGGAGTTGACTGTAATATCTTTCAACAACCTTTTTCATCACGCCAACAAAATTCAAAATATTCTCTGTTGAGTAGCTGGATCTGTCAAGTCCCTGAGTATCATTAGTGAGTATTGCGCCAATGGCCATAAACGTTCTTGTCAAAAACTTCAGCAAATCTTCAGAAATGCTTGATTGGCTATTAATCACCGAGTCAGATGATTCATCATCATTCATTAACTTGGAGTTGATGAATACATCATTTTTGTCAAGCAAGTATCTGTACATCAATGATGATAGACCAGAAGTCAAGACTCTGCTCACATGCGCTCTAGTCAATGTGACTAAGGATTCTTTTCCGAGTATAAAGTTGATGAACACGGATGAAATAAATCCACACTCATTTTCCTCCATCATTTCTGATTGAAGTTCACGCTCATCACTTTGCGCTAGTGGATGATTAGTAGATTTATTCAAGAACTTCAACCATGAAACGAATTGGATTAATGACTTCAAAACTTCTAAACTTATAGGAGCAACAACTTCTTCCCACTTTCGAGATATACCACGCCCTAACTCACTTTCTTCATACCTAGAACTGATCTCCAGTGATTCAATTTGGTTGCCAACAATGTCCGAGAAGAATAAAACAGCACTGCATAGCATGTCCAAACCTTTAAACTTCATACCAGTTATAATGGATTGCTTCAGTATATCCAAAGTTTCATCTTTAAAGGTTGAAAATGTCTCACCATTTATATCCTTAAGTTTACTATATGTGACCTCGTCAACAAATGATTTTAACAGTGATGAGGAGTTTGCATCAAAACCATCAATAACACGTTGGGGACGTTGGCTTTCACCATTAGTAAGAATTTCTTCGAAATTTGTGATTAGTGATTCGCCTTCAACAAGGCTTTTTTCCATCGATTTAAATTTTTTGAACTTGAATGAGGGCAAAAGAAAATTAAAAGATTTAGAGCACATAGGACAGGTGAATTTATCCATTGAACTTCTTTCAGCGTAGATCATATTTTCAAAACATCCATAATGCATACCATGTGTGCATCCTGTAATTGCATATTTTTTCTTTGTACATTTTCCAAAACACTCAGCTTTTGAATGGGAGACAACTTCATTGTCATCAAGTTTTCTCTTTCTTGTGCTAGAAACATCTTTCACTTCAGATTTAAAAAGATTTTCACTCATTATTGAAGGTTTGTTGATCAAAGGGGATGGTAAATTCCAGTATTCCGAGGATTCAACTATCAAAGTTGGAATACAGAACAACTCCTTCAGTCCTTCTGGTTTTCTGCAGAGTATACAAGTTCTATCTTCATAATGCGATTCGCTGTCATTCAATTGAGTATCATTTTCCGATGCTTTAACATCAGCTTCTGTATTCTCATTGGAGTCATCGTCAATCAAATACTTATGATTGTCAATAAAAGCACTTTGTTGTTTGTTCATCTTTTTCAGAATCTTTTGTTGCCTCTTCAAAGCTAAACGACGAGCTTTTTCCTGCTTTGTCTCAAATCCTTTACCTTTGGTTGTTTGTTTATATTTTTCAATATGTTCCTCACCAAAATGATCAATCAAAGATTGCAAAACTGCGTCATCAAATAAGAGTAGCATCTCGAGCAAAACTTTGGCCTTTTTGATAATTGCTGGATCCATATCTTCTTTTTGAATGATTGTGAGAAGTAAGGTACATATTGGAATATCAACAAAAGCTTCAATTGACAAATATCCATTATCTTTTTTGAATTGTTTATCATCAAGGAATATTGCATGGACTAAATGTAACAAATGACCCAGATAGCTATCGTTCCCTGAATTGACGGCCACTTTCAACAACTTGTAAACTATTTTGGCAAACTCTTTAGTCTTAAACACGTTTGCTAATTTTTTAAACAAGTTGATATCATTCTCTTGATTCTCAGGTAATTTGTAGATCTTAGGAGATATGATGATATCAGAAGCATTCTTGTTTTTGATCTTGGCTAAACGAGATATCAAATTTCTCTCCATATCATCAGTACTAGATCCCATCAGGGAGAAATGCATATAGTCAGAATCTAAAACAATCACTTCTTTCAAGATGTATTTACCGACATCATTGGCACCCTTTGGGTTTTGGAAATCTGCAATTTCATTCAATATAACTTCAAGCTCGAAATCGTGAATACCATTCGAAGTATTATATATTTCATCACGGATGTGCAAATCTTCAAGTTTTGCTTTTAATTTTGAGTAACTCACAGGCCCCTCAATTAATACTGAAATAACCGCTTTCTTCATATAAAGAAATTCACGATCCTCAAAACTCAGAGATTTGTCAAAAGTTTCCCTGAAAGTCAACATTCCGTAAAGGAATTGTATCATACCATCAACGATATTGCAGATACGTTCCTCGAATCTAGTCTTGAAAAAGAACTCAGGATCAAAAGATATGTCAGAGAGGCCAAATCTTGAAACAATCATATTCAATAATTTAGTTGGATCGTCTTCAGTCATAGCAAACAATTGACAAAGTCTCAAATTACCCTCTTTGTTCATTTGATAGTTGCAAAAGAATCCAAAAATTACAATTATTGCACCATTTCTAATCCAATAATTGCATTTAGTTTGGGTCGTGAAGGAGAAAAACGCAAGTGGATGATTTAAGCAAGGAATGGATAAATCAAAATAACTTTCCTCCGTTATAATATCGTTCGTATTCAGATCACAGCGGATAAACGCTCTATTCAATAGCGAGATATCAAAGTATTTGTAGTTTATTATTAGTTCAGCTAGTAACGCATGGAGTGGCAGTAAAACATTGACATAACCCTTATCTACTGGCTTAAGTATCATCCTCTCATCTTCTGTGTCATCAGCATAAATGACGTTGTATAAAAAGATGATTGCTGTTTCCACCACCTTAGACTGTCTGTTGATAGATGAAACAACTCTTCCAAAGTACTTGGAAATTCTGTACATGGTCAAAGCATGATCACAGTATCCACCAAATAATGTTTCTAAATGCTCAACATGATCACCTTCCTTTCTTATCAATGGATATGATTTCTGACAATATAACATAATTGTAACAATATTTGCAAAATACTTCAGTTTCAAAATTTCCTCGTCTCCATTTTTCAGATGACTGAGCAAAACATCTAATGAGTACAAGTTCTTGGCCATTACACTTATTCCTCTACTTGTCCGTTGACTGAATTTCAATAAATTCATTCTTGGCCTAATCCTTTGATCTGAAAAGTGGTGTATAACTGAAATATAACTGGAAAATACTTTGGATATTTTACCAGTATTTAAAAGATATGAAACTGTGTTGGGATCACAATATATTTGTAGTTTGAAATCTTCAAGCAATGAGATATCCCACTCTCTATCTTGAAAACAATGAATACTTTCCAAAGTAGGTAGAATTCCCACTATGTGATCAGTTAAGTCCCTTCTCATTTGTGGATTGATCGTAAGTAAGGGAACAAGAATTTCTTTCAAAATTTCTCTTTGACATTTTGGACTTCTGGTGGAAAGAAAAAAAGCCATTTGTACTCTTGAGTTCAACTCATCTCCCTTTTTTGATTTTAAAACTTGAAACTGGTTTGAAATTGTACCGATTGACTTCTCAGTACAAAAAGCTTCTCTCTTGAGTGACCTGCCTAAATAATTTGGAATCTTCAAATCTCTGTTTAAAGCACCCATGTACTTGGGTGATTTATATGAAATCATTTCCATTAAGGAGGAGTTAAATTTAGGGAGCTTCACGTTATATTCTCTCTCATCATCTTTCATATTTTCTCTATTGGTGTTACTAACTTCATTAACATCTTCACCAAGCATCCATTCGATAGGATATTGCTCGAACAAAATTTTTGGTAATGAGGCCTTTATGTAGTTTGAAATTCTGGTATCAGGAAATTGAGCCAATTCCATCAAAAATCTGGACATGTATATGGTTAATGACATCATAATGTGATAATGCTTAGGAGAAAAAGTAGCAGTAAAGCCTCTACTTTTGAGATCTAAAAATGCAGCAACAGTTCCATTTACACCAAATAACCAGTCACTTACTATTGCAAATCCTGTATGATCAATCTCCGTAACCAATAGCACAGTTGAGATATTCTTGGATTTCTTTGTTAATTTGGAAACTGATTGTAAAGCATTATATGCCTCATCTCTGTTGTGCATCTCGTCATTCCAGATCAACAGATGGTCATTTTCAGCTTGAGAATTTTCAATGCCCCAGGCTTTACAAAACCTAGAATACATTTCCTTGACAGGTTCAAAGTAAGCCATTTTTTTCACGGACTTGTTCTTAATATCTTTGTACATTTTGTCGTTTATTGGTCCCACAACCTCACAGTTTATCAAACTCACATCAAGAATGAAATCGAGAGTCATTCTCAATACAAAATCAATACATTCTTTGAATTCCTCATCGAGTGGGGGCTCATTTGTGGGATTTTCATTCAGCTTCTTTTCAGCAAAACATGATAGTTCTGTTTTCCAGGAAGTTGCATCTCCACAATCACAGATGGCGTTACCCGAAGAAGTATGAACGGTGACATTATGATCGATATGCTGTTCCTTATCAAAGCAGTGGTCACACATACAACATGTGATATCAACTGCACAATCATGACAATTATATACAGGTTCTGAAGGCTTGATCTTTTTCGAACAGCAACGGCCTTTGTGAGAGAAATCCTGCCTCTTCTTTTTGACTCTGTTGAATTTTGTAGCCTCCATAAAGTTTTGAGGAATGCGAGTTTTCGAGTGAGTCACAAACATCTCTTTCATGTACTTCCCCTCACAGGTTAAGGCAAAATATAGTGCACCTATGAATAACTTGGAATAATCAGGTCCATTTATGTTGATCTCCTGATCCCTTACCGCAAACTCATGGACAAAGTAGTTCAAGAACTCTTTGAATCCAGAGTGAAGTGATTTGAACTTTTCGGGAACACTAACCATTCTTTTCAACTTTTCTCCGTGTATAGAAGACAATCTGTTGTATTGGTAATGCTTAGTTCAAATAATAAGGTGAAAAAAGAAATCTCAATATTGTATATGCTCAAAAAGTATAACTTGAAACCGTTTATTGGCAATTTTGTTCACCGTAGACAGATCTCAACTTACTTACAACTGATCAATAAGTCTTAAGAGCTTTCAAACTTCAATAGCGCTACCAAAGTGTTCAATTGACTATACTAGTTTGTATTCCAGTGCTTTGTTGAAAAATAATAAGTACCGAACTCAAATTTGAAGCATATCTGATACCATTTATGTTACCTAGTGTAATACACTCGTCTTCTCCCCCTCTAATTAACGAGTCCAACCTTTGTTTTCAAGGCAGTGTCTATTACCCAATTTAGTAACTACTACATTTGGCTAAAACAACAGTTTCAGTTGTCGCATCATAGTATTTTGAAAATTAGCTTACAGAACAGAAAAAGAGCTATTGTCTTATTGTTTTTGCCTTTGCCTTTTAAAATATAACGGCCTTGTGGTACAGTCAACTGTTTGAAAATAGCTCTTTAGAGCACTCAATTAGATCTGTTCAGACTGACAGAAACTCAATTTGAAAATGGAGTCGACTCCGGTTGTACCTGATATGCTAAGTCTGAAACAGGCACTGGCTTCATTGCCTGAAGAGTATAACTACGAATTTTCAGAACATGTCAGGATAAGTATACGGAGAATCTTGTCCTTACATGTTTCGGGCAACTCCGAGTTAGTTCTTTCACAGATGTACAATGATTTAGATACGAGGAAGAATAAACCCAACTTTGATTGGAAAATGAGCTACTCAAAGGATCAACATTTCCATCCAAATAGGCCATGTTCAAGAAAGTTTTTGAAAGGTGATCCATGCTACCGTTGTTTGACATGTGGGTTTGATGAGTCTTGTGCATTATGTGAGTACTGTTTCAACAACCAGGATCATGAAGGTCACGAAGTCCACAAGAGTCTTGCTCAGAGGGATACAAGTGGTGTCTGCGATTGTGGCGATCCTGAAGCTTGGACTTGTGATCTGAACTGTAAGTACTCTACCAAAAGTGTTGATTTAGATCTCACCAGCGATGAAGTGGAGGTAATCGAGGCGGCTTTGAGCACGGCACTTGACTATGTTGTTGATGTAATGACATTTTCAATACCAAGTCTGGTAACCCCTCAAACTTTAGAGCAAGTGATGCAAAGATCCGCAATATCTTCATTGTCGTATGAAGCGTACAAAAAAGATGATCTCTTATCTGACAAGTACGCCATTTACTTATACAATGATCAAATTCACCAGCATAGGGATGCTGTACACTTAATACATGTTGCAACTGGAAAAGTTGTCGAGTTTGCAGAAATGGTGGTGGATAGAGTGAATACAATGGGTAAAGCAATTGTTATGACCTCAACGGATATAGAATTTTTGCTTGAAAAACAAAAAATTTTAAGATCAACAGGCCTGAATTGTTGCATACGAAACCTCCGTGATTCTTTCAAAGAAGAGGTTTCAGATGAGATCTTACTATGGTTTGAAAATTTCACATATACAGATCTTTTCATCAATCACGATTCTGTTAGAAATATTTTTTGTAGGTTATTTCTTTCTCAGTGGAGACCTGGTGTCTCGAATATTAGTCAGATGTATGATTTATTAGATAATGATCCAATTTACCGAGGAAAAGTGAGCAGCATTAGCCTAGTCAATGATAACGAAATCCCTATCGGCGAGGATAATATTGAAAATAAACCATGGGAAATTGATGAAGAGCTCATCAATGAATGTAATTATACCTACCATAAAAGCTTGTCAAAACAATCATTTCGTGGTTCCAGATTTCAATATTTACTTTATTATGATATAAGGTTTTCCAAAATGATACGAACAAGGTTACACGACATGTATATTTTTGCACTTATCACCAATTTGAAGTATAAGTTATTACTGACCATTCAATACGTGGATATATACCGCCAGCTTACAAATTTTTTCATGTTTGTCGACAAAGAACCGGAAATTTCCATACTACACGCATTATCTGTCCAATTGTTTACTTGTCCCCCCAACTGCACTGCAATTGTCAGACATGGAGACTTATCGCGTATGCTTTCAATTGTCTTTTCTCATCTATGTAAATACGAGGGCACTCAAATACCCGAGATCAACTCATCTGAAGCAACAAAGTTCAAGTATCAGTCTCTAAAAAATAGGAAATGGGGTCATATCTTCTTTGATATGTCTTACATCATAAACAGAAATCAAGATCATCTAAGCATATTCACAGAGGATTTCATGAATCAGGTTATTAATATCTTACTACTTTTCCAAAGCAGTCCCTGTATTGTGAGAGAGGCTACAAGACATGTGGAATATGAATCTAGTGATTATGGTCTATATTTTAACGCTATGTCTGTTATATCTCACTTTGCTGAGAATTTAGGAAAATCTGCAAGCAAGATACCTGCTGAGCAGTCTCAAGTTGTCAGCGATTTTACTAGATTTGTTTACTTAGCACTTTATAACTTTTCATTTCAAACTAGAGAGCCGGACTTTACCAGTGAACCAAAAGCCTCATGTGAAAAGGAAGACGTTGTCAAGACTCATATGATACATTTGAAAACAGGAGATTATGAGGTTGTGGACTGTTCCGTGCTCTCCGACAAAGTGAGCTTCTTACATCCACTGCACTCGTTACTCTCATGGTTGATCGAATGGAATAATGGTATTCAAAATTCAAAAGATTTAGCTTCTATCTCAAACGTTCTACCTGTTTCCTTTCATTCTAGAATGCAAAGAAAGGATGTAGAGCCTTATAGGCCTATACTTTGGAAATCAGGTGATGGCTCCCTGGCAGGCGCTAAGATTGTATTTGATTTTCCTTTGCGTACGATTGTATTGGTACCTCAGGTAAGGTTAGGTTTATGGGTCAGAAATGGTATCAGTGTTAAGACTCAAATGAACATATACAAAAATTCTGGAATAAGGGAGTTTGGCTACTCTAGAGATTTGTTTTTAATTCAATGTTATTTAGCATTTCAGCCACCGGAAACCTCATTACCATCTATAATTGATAGATGGGATATGGTCAGTTGGTTCAACTCGAAAGACTACACAACCAACTATGGAGTAGTAGTACATAATGAAATGCTTGAAGAATTTGTTTTATTCTTCATCAATCTTCTAACAGAAGATTTACATCTCTACAAAAAATCGCCCTCAGAAATATTAGATTTGAAGATTAGACGTGAGATCATACATACATTATGCTTCAAGAATACCACATATAGTTCTTTAACATCAGAAATTTCTGAGCATATAGCATCCGAGAAGAGGTTCTTTGTTATATTTGAGGAAGTCGCCGAAGAAATTGGACAATCATCATCTTTGAAGGAACTGAAAATTTATGGCTTGAAAAAGGATTTGATAGATGAGGTTGATCCATACTATATTCATTACACTTCAAATAAAAGAGAGGACGCAATTGCATTGTTAAAACAAGAGGTTCACAAAAAAGAAGATATTCCACTAGAAGATGTGTGTTTGAGACCAAAGTTTGTGGATTGGAGTTCTACAAAATACGAGAATTTGATATCGTTTGTTCCAACAGAGACTTTCACACACATCGTAAAGAGATTACTTGAGCATGCACTTATTGAACAAAAAGGCCAAGGATTTGAATCGTTAGTTGAGTACACCTTACACTTGCTTCATATTTGCTTGGAGTTGCCTAATGCAAATGAGTTCATCATGCAGCACATTGTTAACACAGATATATCGAATAACTTGTACAAATTCTTATTATTGGAGGAAAGAAAGTCATTCCACTCTAAGGTGAGAGTATTATTATCAATCATCATTGAAACTTGTAAAAAGAATAATAACATCGATATAGCAACAAGTAGTATTGAAAACTATGATCCTCATATTGTTTTCCCTGTTTCTTCTGACTCAATCAATGAAGAATCTGCATTTTTGAAAAAGAAGAAATTGGCCAAGAAGAAGAAACGGAAGATTTTGGCAAAATTCAAGAAACAACAAGAAAAGTTTGCTCAGACTTTCATGCTAGAAGGAGGTGTTGACTTGATGGATATTTCTGAAGACAAAAATGACGATGAGGATGAAGCTGTCGGTTGGGCATATCCATCTGAGCATTGTATACTCTGTCAGATGCCAGGTTCTGAAGATGAGCCATTTGGTATTATCACGCATGTATCTCAGAGTAATGAGTTCAGATCTGTGCCATTCGAGGATGACTATTGGTTTTATAAAGCTTTTGGGGGAAATTTCAACTTGGATGAGAAAGAAAAGTATGACGAAGAAAATAGAATACATAGATATTTGAGAAAAACTGAAAAAGAATGCATTATTGGACCAGGATTTCCTGCAAACAGTTTTGGGTGTGATGATGTCACATCAGTTGTGACAAGTTGCTGTCACGGAATGCACTATTCTTGTTATGCAAGCTATCTAAAAAGTAGTAGAGTTCGTCAAGCTACACAATTAACACGTACCATTCCTGAAGATCATTCAAAGCATGAATTTTTGTGTCCTTTATGCAAAGCTGTGAACAATATCTTTATACCTGTGTTTTATGGATCAAATAATGAATCGTTCAATGAAAATCTCAAAAGATCTTCTGAGGAGAAAAGCGCAATTGGTACAAGTTTGACTTCTTTATTGTCCAGATCATCAACAAATGAAAACATCTATGAAATTTTTGTCCAGTTGATAGGCAATGCTTCCAAGCGCTGTCAAGAAAGATACTGGTCTGAGTTAGAAAGTGGTATACTCAAAAGCAAGTCTCATTTCTCTATCCTGAATTGTAATAACCTGATATCAAACTTGGCTATTCCGTATGAAACCATTGAGAGGTTGATCGCACGAACAATTCAATCTGCAGAGATTGCTTTACGTGGAGTTGCTAATGATCCAAGCACTCCTCCAATATTGATATACCAGCTTTCCAATCAAACTTTGACTACATTAAGAGTTTGGCAACAGTTTAGAGATATTTCCAATGCAAGTGGAATACTCCTTTCCGGAATAAGGCCTACTAGTAAGTTCCCCAAGACAATGAATATCCCATCTGATACAGAATTGACGTATCCAGAGATGCTTCTTGGGCTAATTGCCAATTTGGATAACGATGACTCTTTGATTTACGAAGGGGAAGATTTTTTCAAAGTACTGGTTAGTATTGACCCAATCCCAGAACTAGGTCTTGACTTCCATTTCTTAGCAGAGTACTGTTTCATCAAGCATATAAGACAAAGTCTATTTATGATTATGGCAAGATTGGAGACTTATAGATTTGATATTGAAGATTGCAATCTTTGTGATCTGACAAATTGTAAGAGTTCTGCTTTGGAGACAGAGAATTGGGAAATCATTGCTCGAATTTTCAATGAATTTAGTGAGTTCAAGAAGATTGATCAAAAACAAGCTAAAGTGGTCTTTGCTATGCTCATAAAGCTCGTGACTCCATTCTTGAGATCTGTTGCCATTTATGCTTATGTCTTATTTGCAATTGTTGATGATGCTAGCTTTGATGCTCAATTAGCAGGCTCAAGTTACTTAGAAGCTGATAGACTTTGCAGAGTCTTGAACTTTCCAAGCACAATGGATATTTTAAAACAGCTTATTGAGGAAAAAGGTATTGAAACGTTCAACTGTTCAATGGAAAACAAATCAAAGTTACTTATATCTGATACACCTTATCCAGGTCAGATAAGATTGATATCCTTACCAGATAGAACATATGAATTTTTCACGCATTACTATAATAAGAAGAAGGCCAGAGATATCACATTCAAGCAACCTACAGATCCTGCAATATGTTTATTTTGTGCCAAAGTTGTTGACCTACAAGTAACCAAGCCAGGTGATAAGCATGGATCATGTACAATGCACGCCAAAAATGAATGTGTCAATGGAGAAATTGGTATATTTTTGATCCCAAGAAACAACTCAATATTGTTGCTTAACAAGGGTAAAGGTTCATTTTTTGAGTCTCCTTATGTTGACGATCATGGTGAAAGTGAACAAGACTCCAAGAAAGGTCATGATCTACACTTGTGCAAAACTAAATATGATGATTTCATCAGAGGTGTTTGGTTGCAACACAATATTCCAAATTTGATAGCCAGAAAGATTGAAGTTCAAATGGATATTGGAGGTTGGCAAACTTTATAATCTTTTGCCTGCTGAAGTACATAACAATTCATTCATTACCTTTTTAACTCATTTTCAATCTACATGTATAAGTACGAAGATAGAATAATTACGAATAAACGAAAAATATATGATTTTGTATTACACCAAATAAACACTTTCTAAATAGAATGCAGGAAAACAATTCAACATAAAAACAGACCTAAAAGTACATATATACACCCAAAGCAAGAATAATAAACTGGAAAAATTGTAGATTGAAAAGCAATAGCCGTTGAAAAAAAATGGATTGAAGTTCAATAATTGTGGAATCGTAATGCTATCAAAGTTATAAATACCTAACGGTAGTAAGTTTTCTCTTCAAAGGGGTTAACGTTCGCACCTCTGGTATAATTTGGATTTTGTTGAACATACTGTGGTTGCTGAACAGAGTACATATGTGGGTTGTTATAAGCACTAGCATGAGAATTGACCGGTGGGGGAGCATTCTGATACACTATTTCCTTATCACGGTGTCCATGATGATCATGACCTCTACGACAACAAGCTCCACAACAACAACATAGAGCGCCCAAACAATCTAATCCACAACATATCACTCTTAATACTGTTGATAATATCCAAAACACAAACAATGCGGCTAATACTATACCCACAATCGCAACTATCTTACAAGTCTTGTTATCCATACATGTGTCCCAACTCTTGAATGACTCAGCGGTGGAGACGACATCTCTCTTCGAAAGGGGAGAATGCTGTAAAATTTTCTTGGGACATATTGAGCTTGACGATGAGGATGCAGCATCAATGATCTTATTAGCTGATTTCAAAACGGTTTCTGGAATGTACATCTTGGATCAATGAGTTATTCTATACTAAAGAACAGGAATGAGACTTTATGAAGAAGGAACTTGTACAGTTAAAGGGTCAACAGATCTATTTCCCTTGATCTCTCTCTCTATATATACGAAATTTTTTATCAAAAAAATTAAAGTGGCTGTCGCGTTATTCTGCGCTTCGCCTTGATTTTTAGCGCTTTAAATAGAATTTTTTTATGACTTTTTTTGGTGATGTTGGAGATAAGCCTTTTTCTGAGTGCTTATCTCTTTTCTTGAATAATATGATATTATCTATAGTATATGATTACTATTTATGCATCTAATGAGTATGAAATGGTGTTTGTCACGAGGCTAGGCTAGCTTGGAGGGTATTTTGTTGATGACCATTGAAAAGATACGCATTTACTTACATAAGTTTAATTCACTTTGTGAAGTTGAGGTCACGTGCTATTCAATGCTTTTGCTTAGTTGTGGATGATTTTACCTTATAAGCTACCATTTGTAGACTCTTAACACTTACCCAAACTGAATTGTGACCATGCAATGGTGGAGCAGCTGAGCATCGTCTTCGTTTTTTAGCAGATTAGTGATAGTCTCTTGTGAAACAGTTGGTATTTTCCCTTCCCCCGTTCAAATGGGATAATCTAAGGAAGTGGGAGACTCAAACGAATTTGCAGAGAGAAGAGAAACCGAAGAAGGAAAGAGAGCAGCTGGTACATCAAGAAACATCAGATATAGATGGAACAGTACAGTATTCCTACCTATAGCTTGTCATACAGAAATCTGGTCATATAAATATACAAAAATACACCATGTCAGGATTATTAGGTTTTGGTTCCGGCTCTTCAGCCCCAACTTTGAATGCTACTCAAACTACCCAAATAAAAGAGCAAATCAAGAACTCAATCGGCCAAGAGATGGCTACCGCTTATGCAAGTACATTAGTCACAAAACTCACAGAATCATGTTTTGAGAAATGTGTCATGAATCCATCTAGCTCTTTGAACTCAAATGAATCACTCTGTATCAACCAATGTGCTGAAAAGTTTATGAGAGCCTGGAATTCAGTCTCCAGATCTTACATTCAAAGAATTCAATCATCTGGTGGCCAGGTATAATTATGCCCCATTATGATTACACTGGTGAAATGCTTGTTAGCTTGTACATACCTGTAAATAAATAGCTTCATTAAAGAATATAAATATACAAGTTGTTATATTACATAGCATTAGTTTTGAATTTTTTGTAGCTTTTCATTGATAGTTGCTTTCTATATCTGCAAGTGTGTATTTCTTGTTTCTTGCAGTGAATCTGCCTCTGCTTCGTCCTGGTATACTTCCCCTGCCTCTACCATTACTGTTACCTCTTCCTCTTCCCCTGCCTCTTCCGTCACCTCGGCTATTGTAAGAGGACCCTTCTCTAATGTCTTCAGTCGACTGACCGTTCTGTGCTTCTTCTGAGTCAGACAATTCAGTCACGTCAGTCTTTTTAGACCTTTCAGAAACATCCAGCTTGCTAAGGGCCTTTGATATGTTGTTCAACTCATTTGCAAAACTTTTAGAGTCTTTCACTTCAGGTGTGCTTTCTTCTTTACTGTCCTGTTTTGTATCCGTGACCTCTTTCTCCTTTTCATCGCTGGACAGACTACTGGATACAGTTTTCTCACTTGCCAACCCCTTCAGCCTTCTCCTCTCTCTTGCAGCGGTAGGATCATACTTTGGCTTATCTTCCTCTGACACGAACCCAGGCCGCACTTTGACAACTTTTCTTCTTGTGCCATCCGTCCTCACGGTACCACCTAGAGTTCTTTGCTCCTCTGTCATGTATTCCCTTGAAATCTTCTTGTCGAAGCTGTTCATAGGCTTAGAGTCTGAAGCACAATGATATGATAACATGAATTGATATATCCATGATAGAATTCTGAAAAATGAGATAAGAAGATTTAAATGGAGTTCTCAACTATATTAATGCGCGTCGATAGTCTCGAGTGTCTCAAATTACAGAATTTATATTCATTTGGGCGCCTATTTAAGCCATGAGCTCACCATGACTACAATGCAAGTAAGCAAGCAGCACTAGGTATGGTTGATGTATAACTGCCAATGGATCAACTTGCAATTCCAGGCTCTGAGGAGATCAGCGCATTTTTGAATACAACTTCACAATCAACTATAGCGCAAAGCTCAATTGGAATTACTTTAGAAGTTCTTCTTTCCTCATTAGTGGTTTCAGTCATTTACTGTTTCCTACAGATCTTGGTTTTTTCCTTCCTAAGAACTAGATTTAAAACCTTTTATCAGCCTTTATGTCACCTATTGCCAAACAAACTGAGGATTAAAGAGCCACCAGATACCTATTTTGGATGGGCTGGCCCACTGCTACAGAATTTGGTATCTCAATTTCTCGATAAAAACTACAAACCATTGTATGGACTAGATGCTCATCTACTGTTAAGATTTCTTCATAAGTTACTAATATTGTTTGTGGGAATAGCAATTGTAAACATACCAATACTTATCCCAGTCAATATTTTTGGGAACAACTATAACAATGGATTTGCTACGGATGGTTTAGTCACTTTATCTGCTTCCAATATTTCCCCAGAAAATATCAAAAGGTATATGTTTCATTTTGTTTCCTCAATTTTTGTAACACTCTGGTATCATTATTTACTAAGAAGTGAGTTGAGACAAATCATTAAACTAAAACAGTACTACATCAAATCAATGGTCAATAAAAGCAAGCAATGTGGTGAGCTACTGACAGTTATTTTGATTACAGAGATACCAGAAAAATATACCAAACCTGAGGTGCTGCTCCCATTGTTCAATAATGTCCCCGATGGTGTTGAGCAAATATGGCCTATACATGATCATAGACTGTTGGAAAAATATGTGAAGCAGTTTAATCACTACAAAGGCAAACTCGAGAGATTAGAAATACAGCTGATAATGGACAAATTCCACAGGGTTCGAAACTCACCACTCAAGAATTGTTCAATTTCCAGAAAAGAAAGGAACATACATAAAACGTATCTTCCGGGAATGATTACATCCATATGCAAAATCCCAATACCAGCATTATCAAAAAACGTATCTCTATATTGGTTCATCAAGCTTAAGCTAGAAGAATTGTCAGAGATGATAACTGTTATACAGCAGAAGTTGTTAGCTCAAGATGATTCCGTTATAAATTTCTCAAGCTGCTTTGTGAAGTTTAAAACATTAAAAGGCTCTTATTTTGCAAGACAACTACTTCTGAGTGATGAACCAGGCGAGCTTATATTTGCTACCAATCACCAGGAAATAATGCCTGGAACTATTGCCTGGGATGACCTTCTCGTCGATACAAAGCAACAAAAACTAAAAGTATCCTTGAGAAGATTAATTATTGTTATTGTCACAGTTTCAGTTATAGTGAGTTGGTCTTTACCAGTCGCTGTTGTAGGTTCAATATCTCAACTGTCATATCTTATACTACTGATTCCTACTTTATCGTGGATTGAACAACTACCAAAGATTTTCCAAGACTTGATTTCAAGTATTTTACCAACAACTGTGTTGACATTTTTGACAAGTACTGCTCTCAGTATACTGAGTTGGTTAACATTGAAGAAACATAAGAAGTTTGGCATTGAAATTGAGCTCAATCTACAAAAATGGATCTTTCTTTTCCTCTTTTTCCATTTATTTCTAGTCATCTCTATCTCATCTGGTGCAGTTGTTGTGCTTCAACGTCTTATCAATAACCCACTTTCTATACCTACTATGGTTGCTGAAGATTTTCCAAAAGCTTCAAACTTTTTTTTCTCCTTTTTCATCTTGAGAGGGTTGACGTTTTTGGGCCAAAATCTATTGCAATTGGCCAGTTTTCTGCATCAAAGAATTGCAACATATACCCTGGACATAACTCCCAGAGAAAAAGTGAAAAGATCATTGAGTTCAATTGAGACCCCACATTATGGTTTGATTTATCCCACTTTTTCGGTTTATGGTTCAATAGGATTGGTCTACTCGGTGATATCACCGTTGATCTCAATCTTCTGTTTGATCAATTTCCTTTTGAATTTGATTGCTTTCAAGTATCGACTTACTTACAGCTTCAATATCAAAAACAACTCAGAAACATTTGGCAAACTTTACGCTGTAGCTATTCGCCAGTTACATGCTGGAATCTATAGTTTACAGATATACCTTATAGGTTTATTCTTCTTAGTCACAGATGAAAACGGCAATCGAACTTGCTTTGTTTTAGGGTGTCTCATGGTAGTTGTGTTACTCTCTACTGTTTACGCACATGTTCAAATCAACAGACAGTATGAGAGGTATATAGAGTTGATGCCGCTAAAACAACTACTCATTGATGATCAAGAGAAATCAGATAGTGGTAAAGCTGAAGACGGATCGAGCAATTCTAAACCCATTACTCCAAGCACAAAAGCGAAAGATCTGAGATTACAGTTTTTGCACCCGTGTTTTTCGTTTAACCCCAAAAAGCAAACCATATGGATCCCAAAAGACTCTCTCGGAATCAGCGATTCTGAAAAGAAGTTTCTGCAGGAAGACCTGAATTTGCCAGTTTCAAATACCGGCTGCATCATAGACGAAGCAGGCAAGTTAACCATAACCCATATTCCTCATGAAATGAGAGTCTAAAATTGGACCGTGCTTTCAGATAGACGCGCATATTATCTAATTGTGTAAATTTTTGCAACAATACATGTTGAAGTAAACCAGCCATCTCAATTTTTAACATATATTTCCCTTTTTGGAAAAATGTAAATAAAAACCATTAAGTTTCCTAAAAAAGACAAAACGTTTCATCGCTTTCAATTTCACTTTAACTGGGTTTAAGTCCTAGTTGAAGTAGTAATATTAAAGGGTTTTACACACAGAGACTCAGACAAAGTACAACTTACTGCTCAACAATGTCATCTCAAAGTACAAGACTAGTACCCGTAAAATAAGTATGTATATAAAAATAGAAAAACTCAGCCAACAACGCGCAAGAATTTCCTACAACGCTTTTGCATCATTTCTGCGGCTCATTCGAGGCATATGCGCGCGTCTTTCACTTTATTTTTTTCTCTCTTCTGCATGGAAAGGATAAATTTAGACAGATTTGAGCTTTTGCAAATGGCTTGCGTCTAAACCTATATATAAGAGAGAGTGTTGCCCCTTTACACGGTTTTATAAAAATTTCGTTCCTTTCTCTTTACTGACTTTGACAGTATCTCTATTTCTTTGATTTCATATACATACAAGAATATCAATTCATAAACTTTCTTCAAGGAAACAAAGCAAAAGTTATTTCAAGTTTTTTTCAAAGAAAAGCCACAAAGAAAGAGACACAAGAAGAACGGACAAGAAAATGGTTTACATAACATCTAAGATTGCCTCAACTATATTGGCACCATTGTTTATGAGTTCATTGGCATTATGTGCTACATCAACAACAACTGTGTTGGCAGGAACTGCTATTTGTAACCCATTGAAGACTACCACATGTGACTCCGACCCGGCGTTAGCTACTGATATCGTTGTCGATTTCAAAGAAGAATCAGACTATTTCGAAGTTTACTCTACACCAGATCGGATAACATATGGCGATGATGGTTTAACCTTGACTTTAGCAGAAAGATACGATAATCCATCATTGAAATCCAAATTTTACATTATGTTCGGAAGAGTTGAAGTTATTTTGAAATCTGCCAATGGTACTGGTATTATTTCTTCTTTCTACTTACAAAGTGATGACTTAGATGAGATTGATATCGAATGGTTTGGTGGTGATGGTTATGAAGTTCAATCAAACTATTTCTCAAAGGGTGACACAACTACATACGATCGTGGTGGATATCATGATATGGCTGATCCTCGTACTGATTTCCACAACTATACTTTAGAATGGACAGAAGACTATCTTACCTGGTACGTTGACGGTACAGCAGTTAGAACCTTAGATTCTGATAACTCTGAAGGTTACCCACAAACTCCAATGTACCTGATGATGGGTATCTGGGCAGGTGGTGATTCAGATAACGCGGAAGGAACAATTGAATGGGCAGGAGGTTCTACTGATTATTCTGAGGCTCCATTCTCAATGCACATTCAAAAACTTGTTGTTTCTGATTATTCTTCCGGTTCCTCTTACAGTTATGGTGATCAAACTGGTAAATGGACCTCAATCGATTCAGATGGTGGTGAAGTCAATGGTAGACAAGCTGAAGCAATTGCTAATTTTGCGGCTTTAGTTGACGGTGAAGAAATCTCCTCTGAATCTACAACTTCTATTGCCTCCAAGACTTCCTCCAAGACTTCCTCCAAAGTTGCCTCTTCTACATCCTCTAAAGATACCGATTCTACCTCTACAGCAACCTCAAAGACAATTTCCAGCACCACATCAAAGGAATCTGACGAGTCTAGTTCAACAGAAACTTCCAGTGTCTCATTAGTTACAAGATCTACAGCAGCTGACGATGAATCATCATCATCATCATCATCGTCATCCACAACAGTTACAACCAAGAAATCATCCTCTTCATCTTCCAAGACAACAACATTAGTTACAGTCTCATCTTCAGCGTCATCTTCATCTACTCAAAGTATCACAACCAGCAGTAGTGGTGGATCAAGTATGAAATTATACATGGGTTCTGCAAATGTTTTAACAAGTTTAATAATGGCAGTTCCAACTATGGTGTTGTTGTTGTTGATATTATAATTATAGACACCTTTTTCTCATGAATTTACTCTGATTTTTCCATTGCATGCTTATTTTTCTTTTTAATTTATTATGTATTATTTACTTTCTTCTTCTGATATTGGGTTCAAAAAAAATAACCGGATAACCAACTACTCGGATATCTTCTATTTATATAATGACACTAGGGTCTTAAAAAATTATTTATTATTCTCTCTTTCATACAAATCCAGTTATAGTAAAAACTTGTAGAAGTCAAACGCTGAAGGGAAGGTCACAGTAAAAATCTGGTGCAGAGAAGTCGGCAAAAATTAAGATCTTTAATTTTCTCCCTGATTTCCATCATGTAAGTAGCATAGCATAGTAAACCCTGCTGTATTTTTATTAACATAGAGTACTTTGTCACGTCGAGTCTAAACCAAGAGTAGTGGGTAGTAGATTGAAGCAGTATGACTACAACAGTGATAGAAACTAATGAAAATATATCGGAGCATCTGGACAAGCAGAAAGACGATTTACATGCATCTACCGTAGTGCCCATTGAGGAGTACTTAGTGAAACTGCTAGGAGATGCAAGCACTGCAGAATTACAACAGTTTCAAGAAAGACTTTTGTATACACAGCCGAAAGGATCCTGGAGTTTTACATATGGTTTCATAATTGGACAGATTAGTGTTATAGTGCTATTAGTTGCATTCATAAAGTTTTTTGTCTTCAGTGAGTCTACAACTGCTAATAAGAAAGTCAGTTCATCAACGTTGATAAATAAGCAAAAGACAGCGATTAAGCCACAAGAGGATGAGCAAGATACAACAAGCGTGATCTTAGAGAAAACATATTACGATGTTGAAAATCATCTTCCAGAGTCTTTGGATTGGTTCAATGTTTTGGTTGCGCAAATGATGTCAAGATTCAGAAATGAGGCATTGACTAACAATAATATATATAATAGCTTGAATGAAGCCTTCAGTTCCTCCAATATTCCTGATTACCTTGACAAGATTTCTATAACGGAGGTAAATATCGGTAATGATTTCCCAATTTTCAGCAATTGTAGAGTCAAGCCTTCTGCCGATAACCAGGGACGCCTGGAAGCTAAAATAGATGTGGATGTATCTGATACATTCACACTCGGTATAGAAACCAAACTGTTGATCAATCATCCAAGACCACTTGCGGCATCCCTTCCCATTAAGCTGACTGTGTCTATAGTTAGATTTTCAGGGTGCCTTTCAGTGTCTCTCATCACTACCAATGATCCAGAGTTCTCCAAGACTAGTGTACCCATGAACAAGGAAAACTCCCAAGCCAGTGAAGACAAAGATTCCGATAAGGGAAGTGCTGGTTTGATGTTTTCCTTTTCTCCAGACTTCAGATTAGAGTTTGAAATCAAATCATTGATAGGATCCAGAACTAAACTTGAAGATATACCCAGAATTGGAAGTATCATTGAGAATATATTGAGAAATTGGTTTGTTGAAAGATGTATTGAACCTCGCTTCCAACTTATACGTTTACCTAGTTTATGGCCAAGAAAGAAGACTACCCGTGATCCAGTTATTGTCAACAATAATGCGTCATTGGCAACACCTATGGCAAACACGGGAAGTTTTACTTCTACAAATGCGAATGGATCTGCTCCCGCTGAGAACGCAGAAGATTTTTGATTAAGTTTCAACAGATTACAACAAAATATAAAATTGTATATAGGTGTACGATATGGTATCTTCCTAAATAAAAGAATGCCAAAAATATAATCAAATGTAATTAGATACGGTGATATTTAATATATTTTATTAAAATGGATCTTCATAAGGATCATCTTCGTCATAATCATCATCTTTTTCAAACTCGTAAACAATTGCACCACCCATAGAACCCAATGATTGTTGAGCTTCTAAGAATGGCAGATCCACTTGGTCTTTTGCCAATTTTTGTTTCTGTGAAGTCGTCAGGTTGAAAGTTGTCAGACCCTTTAATAAGTCCTGTTCATCTACAATCGCACCATTTTCTTCGCTATCTTTAGATGCTATCTCATATTCATGTGTCTTGGAGTCTATCTTGAAATTGTACAGTAATGATCTACCTGATTTTCTTCTGTATGTTAGTTCGGCATGGAAAGTCATGCTATTGCATCCTTGTGGGATGTCAAGAAGTGACAAACTTGCATCAAGTTCTTCTTCGTCTGCTACTATAGGTTTTATGTCAAAGATTGCAGTAGCAATGAATTGCAATCGGCTAAGTAAGGTAGGACTATTAGGAGCACTGACGTCTTTTGTCACTGGTATATCAGTATGGTATGTTCCGAGCAACACGGTAAATGGGGTAATCAAACTCTGTAAAAATAATGAGAGTGTGTCTTCTATAAGGTAGTTGAAAGAATCAATCACTATGAGAACTTTTTTATTTGCACCAATTTTTTTCAGAGAGTTGGAACACTCCTGTAGTATCTTTTCTAGAGGCAAACCAAGGCAAGAAATACATTCAGTTGCATATTTTGGGGCATTGAGAGTCTCAAATGATAAGTAAATTATTGGTAGACCTGGATTTGATGATGTAGCTTTAAATATCAGTTCCTGGGTGAAATTGTATGATGATTGTGCGATGGTATCTAAACAAAGAAGAAAGGGTGAGCTCTCTTTCAAGCTTAGTATTCTGTTCAAGAGAACAGTAGATGATGCTGCGGAGGTAGCCATTGTCTCTATATGCGTATAATATGCTTCTTTTGCTCACTATAGTTTCTTAATACTGACCATTATCAGCAAAGAAAAAAATTTACTGAAAAGAAAAAATTATTTAATCTATTCGGTTATCAAATCACGTGACGTGACTTTCTAATTTAATACATATTATGTGTACTCTATTACTTCTATATTTTACTTAAAGATCTCCAAAGTCAACAGCACTTTAAAGAGAGGAGTAGGACTAAACTGTCTTAGCTTACAGAGTCAGAGAAATAGTTATCTGATGGCGGTATTGGGCTAAAAGCATGAAATGTATTGAAGGCATTTTTCGAGACATCAGCCGCCGTTTGTATTTCTTCAGTTCTATCATGATGATAATATGCACTTGCAAAATATGTCACCAGATGGGCCTGAAAGTCAATAATGTCGTCCAACTCTGTAAAATCCACATTCTCAAAGTCAGGAATAAGTAATTCTGTGTTTGAGAAATCGATGATCCCCGGATAACACTCATTATAGCAGCTTCCAGAACTATACAATTGAGTAATGGGTAAGGCAACAATCCATTTGTTTACTTTCTCTTTGAACGACATAATACTGGCTGTTCTTGGGTTAAAACTTGTAGGAAACTGGGTCAAAATTTCTCTGTTTGTCAAAGATCCAGTTAGTTGGGTTTCTCTTTCTTCGCTCTGAATAGGGTCAACTAGAGGACTGTTTCCATCCACGCTACCTTTTCTGTATTTGTAAAATTTGTCCTGCTGGGTAACAAATGGTGTTGAGCTTGCGTTTGGATCTTTTCCAATAACTTTGTTTTGGGATAAAAAGTTTGGCTGTATATATGATGGTAAGTGTGGTTGCATGGAATCTTCAGCGCTTGATACTCTTTTCAGATCCGCAATTCTGATATTGTTCTCTATCGGCGAATATCCAAACAAGCATGTTCTTTTTTGCTGTGTACCACTGTAGTTGTGCTCATCGCATATACCAAGATCTTGATCCTCAGAGACTAGATTGTAACGGTTGATAGTATTAATGTCCCTTTCTTTGAATTGTGAGCTTTCCTTCCTGGCGCCAGTCTGAAAACGATTATACTCCTGTGCCTCTTTCAAACTTGAGCTCTGATTTGCTAGACCGTATAAATATTCTCTTTGTAACCTTTTATTTTGACTTATTGAAGACTGGATGAAAGCGCTATATGTTAGTATACTGAGTTATCATCTGCTTCTTTTCTCAAAAGGAGAAGGTAGACGCATAAAAAGACTGAGGTTCATGACAACTTACCTCAAGATCGGCCATTTTGTAATTCAGTAATAAATTGCTTTTAATTTGTACTCCAATTTAACTCTAATAAGGTGCTCAACTTGAGGGATCAAGTATTAATACTTCAATTAAAACTCTGTGCGCTTAATATCAGTTGTTAAGATAGTGGAGAAATTTACACAAAAAATTAGCTCGCGTTCTCTGCCCTTTTTTTGAAATATTTTTTCAGATAGGGACAATAAGACAGATGAAAGGCAACCATATAATCTATGATATATTCAATTGCTTAACTTGATTGTGGATTCAATTTTTGTATCAGTGAATAGCTTGAAAGATCGAATCACCTTTTGATAGACTACAATGGGTGTTCATGGACTTTGGGAGGTTTTAGGGCCTGCTGCTCGTCCTGTCCGTCTAGAGGCCTTGAGTCGGAAGAAACTTGCTGTTGATGCCTCTATTTGGATCTACCAGTTTTTGAAAGCTGTCAGAGACAAAGACGGAAACTATCTTCGTAACTCGCATATTATAGGTTTTTTCCGTAGAATTTGCAAATTGTTGTACTTTGGAATCTATCCCGTCTTTGTATTTGATGGTGGTGCCCCTGTACTGAAACGGAAGACCATTCGCAAGAGAAAAGAAAGAAGAGAAGACAAGAGAGAATCACTCAAGGAAACCGCACAGAGGTTACTGGCTTCACAACTACAGAGCTTGGCAGATAGACAATATAATGATAGTGTCGTGCCTGCATTCTCTAAGAAGACTGTCCCCAAGAAACGAGATAATGCAGCTCCACAAGGAGATCTGGCCTTCGCAGAATATTACGAAGATAATAATTACTTGGATGAAGCAGAAGAGTCCACAGATGATAAGAAGGAAGAAGTAGAACCAAAGGCAGTGAATAGATATTACAAGAAGGAAGATGACTATCATCTGCCGAATCTTGAAAGCTTTAGTACCTCAAAGGATGATAATAGGGTCATAACCGATTATGAATATAAGAGACTTACAGACGATCTACAAGATGAAATCGAAGGAATTGATCTAGATACTTTGGATCCAAAGTCTAAAGAGTTTGAAAACTTACCTCTAGCAACACAGTATATAGCGTTATCACATTTAAGACTTCGTTCACGTTTGAGAATGGGATATACCAAGCAACAACTAGAGACGCTGTTTCCCAATAGTATGGACTTTAGTAAATTTCAAATCCAAATGGTGCAGAAGAGAAATTTTTTGACTCAAAAACTAATGAATGTGACGGGTATGGACTCAAATGAAGTAGCAGAAAGAAGGATTGCTGGAGAGAAAGATCGTTCTTATGCCATCCAGAAGACTGATAATGGTTGGTCTTTATCCATTGCTGACCAAGGTACTACTGCTGCGAAAGCCATAAATCTTGATGATGAAAACATGCTGGACAGAGTCAAACATGAAGATTTAAGCTCAAGCGATTCAGAGAACGACCATCTTTTTGTAGGAAATCCAAATATAAAGTCAGACGATGATGACGATGATGACGATGATGACGCTGTTGAGTGGGAGGAGGTAGTTCCCGATACCGGCAAAGCTTCGGAAGGATCAATTAAGGATACTGCATTCAAGTCTAAGTCATTCATGGATCCATCAATCCATAAACCAGTAGAGTCTTTGTTTGTTGAGGATCAAGAAGAAGATCATAAGAATAACATAAAGAATGATAGTGATGAAGAAGAGGAAGATTATCAAATGGCTATGATCAAGTCGCTCTATGATTATGCAGCTCAACATAACGCTAAATCAAAACTCTCCTCTGATACTGATATTCAAGCTGATAATGATAACATAGCATGGTCCACTGAAGAAGAAGAACTCAGACGGGCCATCGAACTCTCCAAAAGAGATTATGAAAACATGCAACAACAAGAAACCGAGCTTCTTGCTGATCCAACAAAGCCAATACCTAAATCTATGAGCTCTTCTGATAATACTCCACTGCTTTTGTCTAAAATATCATTCAAGAACTCCTTATTCAGTAAGCCAAGACAAGTTTCTACTCCGCCTGTGATTAAGGAACAAGCAAAAGTACAGAACAAACCAACTGAAACAATCAAACCAGTTGAATCGAGTGAGCAAAGAGAGTCAAGCGATGATAAGAAATCTGAAGACGAAAAAAAGCAAACTGCTCGTCCACTTCCAGAATGGTTTGGAGGAAAGTCAACTTCTGTGTCTTCCACAAACATATATGAAGGGAACAATAAACCATTAAATGAGCGAAAAATGACTCAAGATGAAAAAGCTGGTCTCATTTCATACAACGATATCCATGATTACGAATTGAGTGAGGCGGATGTTGACTCAGTCCACTCTTTCTCTGAAGATGATCTAGTAGAGGTAAATCCAACAGAGGAAACGAAAGCTTCAAAAACGGAGGACAATTTTGTTGACTTGTCTAGTGGAGACGAGAATTTAGTGCAATCAAATAGCTCATTCAATGATATAAAAAGCTCCACAGAGAACACAAGCGTTATGAATACAATCAGAGCAGATGATGTGATTACGCCATCGAATACAGATAATCAAGTGAAAATCACCGATGTCTTATCAAAAGAGAAGTCTGCTGTATCAGAAAACATAGTGGCTGACTATGAGTTTTCAGAGTCTGAAGAAGAACAACTTGTTCATCAATTGGAAAACGAGGAAATGGCATATGACAAGTTTGTTGGTGATATCAAACAAAACAACGCATTTTCATCCTCTTCAAACGTCTGGAGTCTTGATAAGGAAAAGGAACTGCAGGAGAAACGTAAGAAAGATAAAAGAGACTCAGACGAAGTCACAGCAAGTATGATTCAGGATGTTCAGGATTTACTTTCACGGTTTGGTATCCCATATATCACAGCCCCGATGGAAGCGGAAGCGCAGTGTGCAGAGCTATACAGATTGGGATTGGTTGATGGTGTCATCACTGATGATTCTGATTGTTTCCTATTTGGAGGAGCAAGAATTTATAAAAACATGTTCAATGAGAAAAACTTTGTCGAATGTTATCTGGACAAAGATATAGAAAGAGATTTAGGCTTATCAAGAGAGAAAATGATAGAGTTGGCATTATTATTGGGAAGTGATTATACAGATGGTATCAAGGGTATTGGTGTAGTTACAGCAATGGAGATTTTGGCCGAATTCAAGTCAGACGAGGAAGCGAATGATCAAGTTATAGGAAGTGGCACTTTGATGAGGTTTAGAGATTGGTGGATGGATTATCAAAATGGTGTAGAAATCGATGTTAATGAGTCGACATTCAGGAAGAAACTAAGAAAGAAACTCAAGAGTTCAAACTTGTATTTAACTGCTCAGTTTCCTGATCCATTAGTATATGAGGCGTACATGAAACCCGAAGTGGATTCTGATACTACACCTTTCCAATGGGGTGCCCCTGACCTGGACAGATTACGTACTTTCTTGATGTATACAGTTGGATGGACTCAATCTAAAGTGGATGAAGTTTTAGTTCCCGTCATCAGAGATATGAATAGAAAGAAGCAAGAAGGGGTTCAATCTACAATGGGAGAATTTTTACCCGTTGAGATGTTACAAAGGCGTAGAGCTATATTTACAGGTAAGCGTTTGAAGACTGCTGCGTCTAAGCTGTCAGCCAAAAGAAGCAATGAAACTCCACCTCTTGAGGAAGCCGAAGAACAGCCGAAGAAGAAGACAAAAAAAAGACAAAAGAAAAAGACTAAGGACTAACCTCAAAAATCAAATTACTCGAGTTGACTGATACATAAAAAGTAGGTCTATACATTATTCAAAAAACTATTGTACATAACAATTATAATAAACTTTAATAACCAAACTTCCAAACTTCTTCGTCGTAACCTTCAGTGGCCAGCTGATCTGTACCGTATAGTTCCTGCCACTTGACAAATCCTCCACGTAATACCCATATCCTAAGCTTACGCACTTTCTCACTGTCATATTTCGTCTGAAAAATACTTGGATCGTCTATCACTTCGTTAAGAAATCTCATGAATTTCATAGCTGATGAAGGACCTCTTTGTTGACTCAGTGCACAATGGAAAACAATATCTTCTACATTTTCTTTCAATACCATACTCAGTATGCTCGGTGACTCTGAACCTACGTCTTGTGCTGGTACATGCATGGAACCTATAATATGACCACCGACGTAATCAGAACCCCGTACGTCTATTATCTGAAATTTTGAGCCAAGGTTTGTGCGACCTTGGGAAAGCCATTGTCTGAGAGCTGTTGGCTCCAAGTACTTGAGATGTGCCACAGTAAATGTTGACATTTTGAAGTTGATTGTTGGATTGTGGAGAAGGTACTTCAATAGAAGGTCCTGTCCACAATCATAACTTTCCTAAAAGCTCTTCTCTCACTCCGATAGATTTTCATGGAAAGGTTCACTGCCTTGTTTTTGCGGGTTGCTGAAATTGAGTACGTGATTAAAGAGTATGAAATTGACATGACTTTTATGACTAGAGACATGAGATTGCTGATTACACGAAAGATGAAAAGCCAAAAAAGCAAAAATTGGAAGCAGAATCTGGCCAAGTAAGGTAATTATGAAAGAATTATACTCAAATAAATATATACGTAATAAAATTTTGTAATTAGTAGCGATTAGCAATGAAGCTGTTATTAATAAAAAGTCAATGAACCACAACAAACGAAGAAAGGCAAAGCATGAATAGAGGAAAACAAAAAAATGATGATTAAGAACGATGAATATTTATTTGCGGAATCATGAGTTATAGGTGATGATAAATATGAGAATTATTCTGAAGCTTTTGTCTCTTCCTTGAGGTTCGAGCTTGAACTAGCAGAGGAATTCGAGTTCGTACTGCTGGCTTGTTCACTAGCATGTTCACTAGTTTCTTGTGCTTCTTCGTACTCGTCACTTGGTGGAGATTGAGACTCGCTTTCGTCGTCAAATTCAGAATGTGAGTCAAATCCATTCACCCAACCTCTGAAGTTCTCGATAAGATTCTTCTTCGACTTTGATCTGTTCATTTCATTACCGTTGTACTTAGAAGCAAAATCGGAAGCTGGTGATCTAACAGAGATCTTATCAATCTCATTAAACTTCTTGTCGTTGTCCTTTTTCCTTAGAAACTCTCTGATTTCAAAATATAAGTCTCTTGATGTGGAGTTCAAGCTGGCATTTGTCTTCTTGAAATAGCTTCTAAAGCCTTCAATTTGCTTCTTAAGATCCAACTCATTCTTCTTTAACCAACTCACGTTTAACTCTTTTCTAGTTGCACCTCGAGCAAAGTTTCTCATCAAGTATTTGTCGTAATCTCTGATAATCTTTGTAATGATATCGGATGTGGAGATACCTTCCGTTCTTTGAGTTGCTAAGAACATACCAGCCTCTTTCATTGGTTTATAGATATCGTCACAACCTTCAGAGACATAGGGTAGATCGTCATGAGCACAGTAGTCGATTTTGTGTTCTTTCAAGAAATCCATTGACAAAACCCATGGAGCATCCTCAATGACCTCGTCTACCCATCTACAATGCCTCAAAGTCTCATATCTTTGTTTATCTGTCAACACGGTAAGACCCTTTCTTTTGTGAGTTTCCTCATCATTTGGTATACCACAAACAAGGATGACATTGGGCATTGCCTTCTTACATTGTTCCAATTGTCTCATATGACCAAGATGGAATAGATCAAAGACACCATCGGCATATATCCTTACAGGTCTATCTGTAGGAGGAGGATTCATCTTATAGCCCTTTGGTCTATACTTTCTATACTGTTCAGGTAACATTTCATCGTACTCTTTTTCTTTTTTCAAGAACTCTGCTTCTTCTTCCTCTTTTCTCTTTTTCTCCAATGCAATTGCTTCTGCATCTTCCTCTGCATCTGGAGAATCCATCAATTTTTGTCTCTTAGATCCATTGGGCTTACTGTTAACGCTATTGCTCCTGCTTGAGTAAGGGGAATCAACTTCAGAGTCACCCGGTTCCACTGACTCAGACCTATTTCTCTTCTTCTTCTTCTTGAAGAGGTTGGTGAACGAGTCTGTCTTCATCAGTAGGGATGGAACCGAAATTGTCTTCTTAAGCTCATTTTCTTTTTCTGACATTGTGTCTGGTTAAATGAATCTACCAATATGACGATGCTGAGAAAAGTTCCCGTTAAATTTCACTAGAGTTATAGAGTTATAGAGTTATAGTAGCAGCGCAAACAATTAAGCTAAAGGGTATCTCAATTCCTTGTTTACAACCTAACCAAGGACAATTACAGCTATAAGCCTCTAATTAATTGGCATTCACCTATTATGTACTATGATAAGAGGGCCTCTAAGTCTATCGGTTTGACCTTGCACTAGCAAAGGAGAAACCGCCAGAAGCAAAAAAACGTGAAAAAAGCGATTAGGTTTAGATCGTCGCGATCGACTTGGAAATTTTAATCGGTTCCAAACATCGCGTCGATTTTAAAATAGTGTAAAAACTCCTTACACCGAAACACCGTTGCAATTCTGGGAATCTGCGTGCGAGTGACAGACTGTGAGAGGTTCTGCTGTTCTGCCTGGTGATGCTTTGCGGTTCTGTGCCGCACTTTTGTTGGCATTGAGTGTTGTTAAGGGACTCTCTATTAAGGTCTGGATAGGTTCAATTGGTATCAATTAGAACACAGGACCAGGAAAGAAAGACAATTTCTGGATATTCAGAGAGAAAGAGAAGATAGAAATGGCGGAGTCTGCTTTCACCAGGAACCTGGCATTGATGTTGGAGAATGCCAAAGAGTTCACAATGGATGCACTCAACTCTAATGCGGCCAGTAACATCAATCCACTTGTTCTGAGCGACATGATCAACAACAAGATGTCAGAGACCACCACAAAGAAACTCAGTAGTGCCGAAATTGTGTCGTATTTAGGCAGATCAAACGACAAGGAAAAGCTACAGGCGTTGAAATATTTGATGTCACTGATGGTCCAGTCTCAAGCGGCAGATCAAGAGCTCTTACAATATTTCCCACACGTTGTCAAGAATATCAACTCCAGTAATATCAAGATAAAAAGACTAGTGTTCATATATCTCCTGCGTTATAACCATTTGCAGCCCGATTTGGCATTGCTTTCCATCAATGCTATTCAAAAATCACTAACTGATAAGAACTGTGTAATGAGATCCTTAGCCATAAGAGTCATTAGTGGGATCAAGATACCCGCTATACTACCAATATTGATTTTAAGTATCAAAAAGACAGTGTCCGACTTCTCACCGCTAGTGAGGGCATCCACCGCAGTAGCTGCTATCAAATGTTTCCAGCTTGATAGAGAATACAACGGGTCACATTCCACCCTGAAAGAAGCACTTAATGACGATTCATCTGTTCCATTTCAATTGTATAGAGTCGTGGGCAATTTACTCTCTGATAACGATCCAAAAGTACTAAGCTGTTCATTAGTGGCGTACAACGCTGTTTTCAAAAGTTATATAGATCTAATACATCCACGTTTCAGGCATTTGGTGACCAAACTACCTCAATTGGACGAATTTGCACAGTGTTTACTCTTTGATTTGATGACAGATTATTGCAGAATGTACATTAAGATGCCAGATCCCAAATTACCCCAAGATACATACGACTCCGACTTACAATTGATTTTGGAGTCTATAAGACCACTGATATTCTCACCTTCAACCAATGTTGTCACCAGTATGCTGAAATTCTTAAGGAATATTTTTGCATATGAAGGCACTATTTTCCATGACTTTCAAGTGAGTCTCTTGTTCATAAGGATGTTATCATGTGCTGAGACTGAGGCTGAAAAAGAATTGGTCTTACAGGAGTTATACTTGTCCATATCTGGCACTTCGCAGCAATTTTTCAATGACTCCCAATTAACCACATTTTATCCTCTTGTATCAGACTCAAGCCTTATCTTGGATTTGAAAGTCAGCATTTTGATTAAACTCACTACGAGTTTCAATTTTGAGAAAGTATTCAAAGAATTAAAATACTCGATCGATAAAGGAAGTTACTCAGTCGGTAACAAATTATTCATCATCAAATCTCTGAATCAACTATGTTCTGGCTCTAATCTCACCGAAGAGCAAGTTGGAAAGATATTGAAATGGTACATCACAGAGTTCAATTCACCATCTCAAGATCCCTTAGTTGTATCTGAGTACATCACAGGTATAAGATACATAATTCAGAAAGACTTAGTATCTCATATTGCCGTATTAGTCCAGTTAGTTGGCAAGATCGTTGATCTAAACAATATGGAAAATATCAAAATTTCAACAAGTATCAGCACTGTAGCAAAATCGACAATCATCTGGATTTTAGGAGAATTTGCAAATGAATTAATAACAGCAGATAGGGAAAAGCTTACACCTTACGTTATTTCCTTGGCAGACGCATTACCTGATATTCTTAGAGTTTTTACAATCAATTTCGCACAGGAACGTCCACTCACAAGATTATCAATATTATTATTTGCTACAAAGCTGTACTCCAGTGAGTTATACCAATGGAAAATAAGCAATGTGAACTCTCAATTTAGTGAACCTTATAATTTTGATAATCCACTTTTCAAATTATTCAATTTGATATTACAATATTGTAAATATGATCCAGTAGTTGATATCAGGGACAGAACAAGAACTATCGGATCAGTACTACCTAACATTGTCTTCTCTGATCTATCACTCCAAGCAACTTCTTTATCAAACTTTGATAGTTTCTTGGATGGAACAACACCATATTCAAATGATATACTCGAATCGTTAAATGCAAAGGTAAACGAAATTGAGTTGGCCTCGTTGATTTTCCAAGTTTCCAAGAGTGTGCCATCAGCTTCTGATAATTACAACCAAGGTTTAATATCTCCTTTTGTAATCGAATACGAGAAGACATGTCCTGATTGGAATAAAGAATTGATTGATGATGAGATGGTGAAGTATTACATACAACTAAGAGACGAAGGATTCGAGCTCAAGGATTATTCAAGAACAGTTAGTTCATTCAGCAATCAATCGGTCAATATTCCAACATCAGGCTCAAACTTTGCATCTAGTGACGTGTTCCCATCAAGAGCCGGTAGTCCACTAGGTAATAATAATGGTTATCCAGTACAACAGCCACAAAATCATCAGGTTTCTCAAAGCTTCTCCAGTCAAGATGCTAAACTCAATGCTGCTAAAAAATATAAACTACAATCACTTGATGATTTCCTTAGTGGAGAAGCGTATGACGTTGATGCTCTTGTGAAAGGTGATGCTCCTACTAAAAGAAAAGTTTTAGTTGAATTGGAGGAAGATGAGGAAGATGATGAAGATGAGGAGGAAGAGGATGAGGAAGAACCAGCTGGAAATGATGTTGCACAAGCGCAAAATGAGGATGAAGAGGTTGAAAGTGAAAACGATGAAACAGAAGATTCGGAAATACCTCAAGCTCAAGATTACACAACTGATCAAGAGTCTGATGATGAAAACGAAAAGCGGAATTTATTAACATAATAAAAGTACACGGATAAATAAGCTAGATATACTGAATAAAAAATTTAAATATATGAAACAAAAAAAATGAAAAAAAACTCTATAAATTAAATCCTTTAATCAAAAGTAATCTTCTTAGCTTTTTTAGTCATGTCAACATTTTTGAAGAAAGCACCATAAGCGCCGTGTTCCTTCTTTTTAGTATGAGAACCGAATTTCAATAATTCATCAGGCACAGGTTGATCAGCACCTCTTAAGACGTTCATAAGAGCACCGGCGAGATGTTTTTCATGGTCTGTGAATAAAGTATGAGAAATACCAGTTTGACCTGCTCTACCAGTTCTACCAATTCTGTGAACGTAATCTTCAATTGTCAATGGGAAAGTCAAATTGATAACAACTTTAACATTTGGGATATCTAAACCTCTAGCAGCGACATCAGTAGCTAATAATAAGTTACAGGTACCTTTCTTAAAAGAGTCTAAAGCTTGAGTTCTTTGGGATTGATTTAAATCACCATGTAATGCAGCAACTTTGTAACCTTTATAGTTCAATGTTCTTTCAATTCTTGAAGCTTCCTTCTTGTATAAAGCAAAAATCAAAACTTTGTCATTTGCTTTAGCGCCTGAGTGGTATTTGTTCAACAAACTTAATAATTTTTGCTCCTTATCTCTTGGGTCAACGACTTCGACAATTTGTTGAATTCTCTTGTTAGCTGTAAGTTCATCTCTGTTACCAATAGAAACTCTGATTGGATTGTTCATGAAAGTTTGAGCTAATTCTCTGACTTCCTTTGGCCAGGTAGCAGTAAACATTAAGGTTTGTCTGTTTTCCTTTTGGTTACAACTTCTCATGATCTTCTTGATATCTTCTTCAAAACCTTTTTCCAACATTCTATCGGCTTCATCTAAAATCAAGTAATCGATATTACTTAACTTGATGGAACCTTCATCTAACAAATCAAGTAATCTACCTGGAGTTGCAATAACACAGTTGGCGGTCTTGACAGCTTTTCTTTGTTCATCTTTTGGAACACCACCGTAAACACAGGTACAGCTTAAACCAGTAGCATTGGTTAATTCGAGCACATTGTCGTAAATTTGGGTAGCCAATTCTCTGGTAGGAGAAATAACTAAGACTCTCAAATCAGTCTTGTTACCACTTGATAAGATATGGTTCACTGCTGGAACACCAAATGCAAAAGTCTTACCTGAACCAGTTTCAGCAACACCGATAACATCGTTACCATTGAGTAAGTATGGCCAAGAAGCTGATTGAATTGGAGTTGGTTTAGGGAACTTGGTGATGACTTTCATGATCTTTGAGTCAATTTCACTGGATAAGTCATCGAAAGAGAGGAAAGGTTTAAGTTTCAAGTCCTGTGGATCTTCTAGCTTGACTTCGTTTTCATCGAGAAAAGCTTGAACATCGGAATCAGAAGCAGAACTAACAACAACTGGTTTTTCTGCTTTCTTTGGTACTGTAGTGGTAGCTTCAGTCTTCTCTTCCTTCTTTTCTTTCTTTTCCTTCTTAGATTTCTTATCCTTTTTCTCCTTCTTGTCCTTCTTATCTTTCTTATCCTTCTTCTCTTTCTTCTCCTTCTTTGATTTCTTCTTCAAAGGTTCTTCGCTTTCAACAGCCTTGCGCTTCTTCTTGTCTATGATATCTTCCTTGCTCATATTGTCTACTGTAATGGTTACTTTATGGTAAAAGCTCTTGCAAAACCAAACAATGTTTTACACCCTTCTGGTAAAGCACTCACAAAACTTTTCATGCATGTTAAAAAAAAAAATTTTTCAATTTTTTTTTCTTTTTCTGGAGATCCGCTCAAAGAGGAAGTGTCTGATTTTGCAACAAGAATTGTGGATTTACGACATATTTTATCTATAAAAGTATCCGAAATAGCATTAAGATTGATTAGAAAAGTTAAATAACTAAATAAATAGGTTTTTAATAAGGCGAGAAGACATCGAATTGTCTCTTGATCAAAGCAGTGTAATATAGCACTGTCACAATAAATAAATGAAATTGAAAAATTCAAATAAATAGTAAGGCATTAAAGTCAGCGAAAGCGATAGTGTTAACAAATTAAATGTAGAAGAGTTACTTACCTTGAGCTAAGCCAGATTTGGTAGTTACTCTTGGTAATGTTGTTTCCACTAGTGTTAGGTTGTTCTTTAGTATTTGTTTCGAAAGTTGAACTAAAGTTCTTCAATTGACGCGCAGGTCTCAAACTGTAATCTAAATCATAATCGTTGTCAAGAGACATGCGCATCTCTATAACGTTCTCTCTAGCGGGTATTTCGTACATCAAACTGTCTTTAAAATTTGCTGATCTCTCATCTTCTTCGTCATCATAATCATATTCGTAATGCCAGTTACGGAACAATTGAGAAGAAAGATTGGAGTTATAGTAGTATGAGTCATTAACCTCGTTGCAGTGTTCGCAACATTCATCATCAGAACTTTCATATGCTTCTTCTTTATCGTTATCGACTACCGCGCTATCGTCAATCAATGATGGTGGAATCAGTAAAGGACTTATATTACTACCAATCATGCTCTTCAGTTTCTTGCCTATACTTGAGTTATGACTCAATTTATATGATAGCGGGGATCTAGGAGTCTGGTCAAACGAGTAGCTAGTCTCTTCAACATCGTCTATGGAGAATACAGAGTCCAAACCATCGTCATTGGCTGTCATGGTTGTGTCGGTATTGTTGTCCTCAATGTCAAATTCTGGGTCTGCCTTCTTCTTGTTTATTATAGTGGATGAAGTGATAAGGTTCTCACTAGGTACAACCTTTCTTTTGGCGGCAGATATATCGGTTAATTGGCAATGCTCGGAGCAATATAGATTGTCTGGCTCGCAAGGCTTGTTATCTATGATGCAGAATTGGTCTTGTGGGAATATCATTGTGTGATAACTTTTTGTATTTCTTCTTAGTAGAAAGAAACTTGAAACTAAATAAATAAAACACGAGTGAAAACTTTTAAGCTTAAATTTGAATGACCTCTATACTATTTGAAATTTACTCACCCTCGGCGTTATCGTGGTAGTAGAAGCTAAAAATTAAGAATATTTTCAAAACTGTGTTTTCACTGTCAAACAATTGTCAACTTTATAAGCTAGTTCTTGTAGATTGATACAATATATACTACATCCCAAATATTCAACACAAAACATAAACAATTGAAAAGGGATACGAACACATATATATACTAATCACATCCGAAGGGCCCATGCTAGAAAAATTTTGGAAAAAAAAAATAGAGCAAATTTTTCTAGGATTACTCAATTTAACCACAAATTTGACCAAAAAGGTTGAAAACTTGCATGTTCTACGAGATTATGTAACGGTAACGGTTGACTTTAGTGCTTATATTGTACCTCATCGGATTTTGTCCTGCTATTTTTCAGTTATAATAGGATAAAGCCACACTCCAAAGCACAATAAGAATTTTCAAATCTGATGAGCTTTTCCCTCGAAATTGAGAAAAATCAGTTCATTTTACGTAAGAATTGTGAAATTATCAGCTAAGATTACGATTTATAAGCAGTTTTTTGGTATAACAATTGTCTTATATTTGAGACTATTCACATGATTAGTGTACATATCTATATACATGGGAGGGTTTTCTTAGACCTTTTTCCTAGGTCTTTTAACAACACTGACTTTTCTACCGTCTTTAGTTGAACGGATGGTATGACCGTGCTTCTGTTGTTGTTGTGGGGAATATGGCACGAATCCCTTGCCTGTATGGTGTGCTTCTTTTGCATCTCTTTCTGCACGTTTTTTACTATTTTCTTCTAAATTGTTCAAATCTAAGTTTTCTATAAGTCTCATAGCTTGTACTTTCTCTTCAGGTGTCATATTATGTGAGTCAATTTCTGGAGAGTGTGATAATTGGGCAACTTGTACTACATTTGTCGCTATTTCATCCATTGCTTTATCACTTTGTAATTCGAGCTCCTTATCTTCTAATTCTGCTCTATTTCTGGCTTCAATTTGTTCTCTTCTCTCTTTTTGCTTAATTGGACTGTAGTCCGCCATACCTGTAATAGAAGCGATACTCATGACTAAATTGTTCAACTCTTCAACTTTCTCCATAGTTTCTCTTGATGGATTCTTGACTGCGTTTTCAAATGCCTCTTCATCTTCAATAATCTTCGATTCGTCAGCTGATGTCTCGACATTTGGATTTACCATAGTCTCAAGGTATAACTGTATTTCTTCAAAGTTGTCCTTGATATTAGTGTTATTGATGTCAATAACGCCATAGTTGATATAAGTCTGTAGAATCTTGATGAAATTTTGCATGTTGTTAGCGTCTTTGATCAAGTACTGTAAGTTGTTTTGAATATCAAATACAACTTCTTCGACTATGTCTTGGAATTGTCTGTAGTTGTGTGGATTAGCCTCAGTGGTAAACACTTCAAGTAATCTAGATACAATCACATCACTTATTGGAGTCTTTGTCTTCTTCATTAATTCATAAGTTTCAAACATCTCTTCTAAATTATCGTCATACTTGAAGAAAGGTTCGAAAAACTCGGTTGTTGGTATCAAATAGTACATTATTGGCTCTGCAACTTTAGGTGGACATATGAAATCTAAGAACTTCAAGCGATCTTCATAAGGTATAAGACCTTCCACGACACTATCATCAGCTTGGTCATTGATTCTAGCTAAACCTTCACGAAGGTCTCTTGCCTCTTCATTTGTTAAGTTACCTTTACCATTCTTGAAATCTTCTAGATCCTTGTTGTTTAAATCATCAAAGTTGTCCATGTGAAATTGACCCAAATTCAAATAAACACTCAAAATCATATCAGCAATATCAGTTCTCTTCAGGCGAACAAACGTTTCTATAATCAAGATGATCTCAGGCTTTGTCAATACAAATGTCTTCTTCTCTAAATACAGATCCCAGAGCTTAATAGCTTTGGGTAGATCGTTCGTCATACCATAGTATTTAAATAGGTTATTGAACAGCTTTCTATCAAATTTCAAGGGGAGCAATGACATTTCTTTCACAATCTTTTCGAATAATGCAAAATTTTGATGCTTCAAACAAACTTCAAGCATGATGTTGAACTGATCCTCTTCTAGCATTTTATCTTTATTCGTAAACATTTCCACGGTGAGTTTGTAAATTTCCTCGTTTCCTTGACCATTTTGAAGAGCATTATCGAAAAGCAAGTAGATGAAATTAGTCTTATCTCTCAAGGTCAAAGGTAAGTTACTAGCCATGGTATCAATATAAACGTTTATGAGAGCATTAACGTTAATCTCGTCACTCAACTTAAAAGTGCTATATTTCTTGTTCAAGTCACCAATGGCTGTCTTCTTCCTAGAGTCTTCTACTAAACCATTGACGATTTCCAAGAAAAACTCCAAATCTTCATCTTCAATATACTTCATTCTAGGTTCAGGTAACTGAAAATAAGACACAAGCAAAGGAACTATATACTGATCATCAGTTTCTGAACTCTCCCTCTCTTGTTTCAATAGCTTAACGAAATTCGAATAACTCTCTGCATATTCACCATCCACTAACTCTCGAGAAACTTTCTCTCTTTCCTCAATGGTATAATTATCCTTCCAACGTACAAGTTCAATAATAGAATTCATGTAAATACCAACTGGATCATCATCAAAAAAGCCTTGTAAGTAAGGATCTTCCTCCATATGTTTCTTCAACTCTTCTTCGCCAAACTTGACTATTCTCTCTGTGATCAACATTGACAAAGAACCCTTGTAATCAATAATACGTTCTTCGGAGATATAAGGTATCAGATCACCCTTGACTTTTTCAGTACGCTCCAAAACATACTCCTGGGGAACTTCACGCTGAAGAGCGTCATACCAATCACACATACTGATTCTGAGATCTTTACTTGCATCGACTCTTTTACGACGGGCGTAAACTGGTGTATAGCTGAAATGTCTCTGTGCTTGTCTTGCCAAGGAGGGCTGCTTGTGTATCATACTTCTCGCTTGAACATTGTTAAAACAGTGCAAGCTTCCTCGCACGCCTACCCGTATAAACGGTGTAACCAATTTCATCTTTGTACTTTGCTTATTGCTTGACAGGTCACTTTAGCTCTTGTTCTTCTCCATGAACCTCCTCTTCTTGTTAAACTTATCACCTCCGAAATGTCAAAAAGAAAGAAAAAAATTCAAAAAAATATCCGCCACTTACTAAATTGTGGCAAGTGGCTAAAAGCTTCTGAAAATGGCAGAAGCGAATGAGATGTGAGGTACATACAGTTAGATGCAGCTAGATAACAGTGATAGATACAACGAGTAAGGGTCTGTCTCTATGGCCAAGCACAGGTAAAGCATAAGTTATAGCAATTATACTCATATACACCCCATTAACATGGCATACTCGGCACTCAAGGGAAAGAGTCTCAGGAGGGCATTTGGCGGGAGATCAAGCAGAAGTTCGCAATCTCCAGAACCAGGACAAGTCACCGGTGAGAGTAGGAACGACGGCACACCTGAGCCTGATTCTGTGCCCTCTATGTTTGAAGAACCACCATTGACACCATTGGAATTACAAGGGTATAAACCTACAACGCACAAGAGACTGCTTTCTTTGCCATTGGCAGAAGAATTAAGAAGTCACATACCTTCCATATTACAAATATCGCATTCCTGGAGGTTGATCTACTCCCTGGAACAGAGCGGCACCTCACTGAACACACTATATCATAATATTCAAAACTTGATGAACGAGAGCAGTAGTAGTAAGCGCAAGGGGTTTGTGTTGATTATCATGGATGAAAACCACGATATTTTCGGCAGTTACATAAACGATTACTTAAGACCTATGGAGCGCAAAGAGTATTATGGAAATGGAGATTGTTTCCTCTGGAAGTCCGAGAAGGGCAAGATTCCATCCCTTACGAAACAAGAAGGTACTGGTGACAAAGAAGAGGAAGAGGAACAACTACGACTGAAAGTCTTCCCATACACATCACTAAACGATTTCATAATATACTCAAACCATCAGTTTATTTCCATCGGATCAGGAAATGGGAAATTCGGACTATGGATAGACTCTAATTTAGAATACGGAGCTTCTGATTTCGTAGAGACTTTTGGGAATGAGCCACTGTCCAAGAAGAACAAGTTCAGGATCGTTGGATTGGAGCTATGGAAGATCGATTAATTACGTATAATATAATGTTAATAAAAAGCCATATGGTATTGATTATACAGATTTAAACCTAATATATAGTAGTAAAGTAATATTTTCCCTATGATTACTCCTCAATAGCGACATTAGCATCATTCGCCAAAGTCTCTTCAGCTAATTTCTTACTCTCTTCACTATTCTCAATCTCTCTGCCTTCCATACTCTCCTCAGCTTTCTCGGACTCAACACCACCAGCAACAACGGCATCTTTCTCACCTTCTTTTAATTTCTGAAACTGTTCTAATTCCTCACTGGACAAGTCTCCTTTATTAACATACCCTAATCCGAAACTTTGTAAGAAATCATTGATATTCTTACCAGCAGATTCAATTGCATTTCCAAATTTATTTGATCCTGGGCTTGCAGAACTGCTACTATCACCGTTACCTAACAACTCTTTTGTTGCTTCCTTGACTTCTTTCTCTGTCTTTGGTTTCTTTCTGTTTTTGAGGGAGGTGGAAGAAGAGCCTTTGGCAAGTGAATTACCAGAGGCAGCACTACCAGCCCTACCAACGCCACCACTACCTTCGAAATCTATTTCAAAATCATCTGTTTCTTTGAACCCTTTAGATTTGAAACTACCTTCTTCAACATCATCCAGGACATCAACATCCGAGGTCTTCACGTGTTTAGAATCATGTTTAGAATCTTCCAATGCATCAATTATATCCTCGTCCTCCTCATCTAATGAAGAAGACACTTTTCTCTCTTTTGTATCTTTAGTATCACCTTTCAATCTATCACTCAATGGTCTCTTCGCACCTACTATCTTAGCACCTTCTTCTTCGTCATTTACTACATCTGAAGAAGAAGTATAGTCTTCATCCTTACTTGCCGGCTTAGTACCAGTCTTGGAATTAGATATCTTAGCAAATCCACCCTTCTTATATTGATTTCCCGTGGCACTAACATCTTTAGCATTTTTGGTGTTATCATTCTCAGGACCTAATAAATCATCATAATCATTCTCTAATTCATCAAGACCTAATTCATCATATGCATCATCTTCTAAGAATCCCATATTATCCTTATCCTGAGCAGTCTTCTTGAAGTTAGATGAAGCATGATAAAAATAAGTCGTCCATACATCACCCAAGTTAGACCATTTTTCTGTATCGGATTTATCAATGTTGATCACTTTACCATTAGGCACGTCATTTTCATTTTCGTCCAATCCGCCAATCTTATCATATGCACACCATAAGTAATGTTCACATTGAGAAGTCATAATCCAACCACGAGTAGGTTCGTTGCCTTTGATAACCTGATACTCTGCTGGTGGTGGAATAATTAAGTTAGTGATCTTCAAAGGACTCATATAGTTCTTACGCAACTCAAGTAAGCTCATCTTGGAATTACGTTGATAGTTGATATCTTTGTAATAAGAATTAGGTTTCTTACAAGTAAGGAAACCTGAATTGAACCACAGCAGAGTCTTCATATCGTCATCGATGTGACCAGGATGTGTTGAACAGATTTCGTTTCCTTTTATATTAGATATTTCCTTATCGGTTAATTCACCAACTGCCACTGCAGGGTTTTTGTTGAATCTATAGTTGTTATTACCTAGTAATTGTTGACCTAACCAGATGAATTCCTTCTCACCATGAACTGAACCTGAAATTAGTTTGAAGAATTGTAAATTGACTGAGTTTAAAACACCACCAAACAGATTCTTCTTATTGATAACAAACAAACCAGACTCCATGAAATGTCTAGCTTTATCACCAAAGAATCTATTATTCAAGATTTCATCAGTTGGTTTTGGTAGGGTTAAATAATTTGAATCATTCTCATTGACTAAAAACCCATTGAAGAAATCAATAATACCATCATACAGGAAAGAGTTCGCTTCTCTATCCCTGAAGAACAAAGTCTGTGATTCTTTATAGTTTTTCATATCGAAGTAGGATTGAATAGGATGTAATGGAACAGTATCCGTATCTAGCATAATCATCTCTTCAAATGAGTTAAACAAATAGGCTAATAATTTCATACCCCATCTGTTAAACAATGGTTTGAATTTTGGTTTAATACATTTGGAAACATCAACAAAGATCAAGTTTTGCTTAGGGAATGTACTCTTGAGTAGTTTATTGTTGAAATTCTTGGGTAGTTCCATAACTGGATCATTTGATACTCTCATCAAAGTCTTTATAGATTCGATTGACAAGTCATTATTATAGATAATCTGAATTGGGTAGTTATTGTTCAATACTCTTAATAAAGAAATTAACCCACTTAATTCAGGTATTAAATCATTACTCACTGTAATAACAATACCTCTACCCGCTAGTTTACTCTGTAAAGTCTTGACAAAACAACTTGTTGGTGAGATTAAACCTTTTGCATCACCACCGAAAGGAGTCAAAGTCTCGATGACTTCACCTTGTTGATTGAATTTCTTAAAAGTTGGTAATTTGAAACTTAACCAACTGAATAAATGTTGTTCAAAGAATGTACATAATGAGTCGGCATTTGATATTTTCATGTCATAGAGGTTAGTTGCCTCTTTAAGGAAGAAGTGGTTGAAGAATCTCATATTAACCAAGTTGTTATTAATCTCAATAGCAATTTGATTGTTAAATTCAACTTTTTCATTTATCTTGTCTAAGATGGCATTCTGAAATAGTTCATCATTCTCAAGACTTAGTAACTTCAAATCATTTTCAGTCAAGATCTGCTTGATCTTAAACCAATTTTTCAATCTCTTGTCTATATATCTCTTATTTGAATATATATCTCTGTAGATAACATCATTTATAGGCTTAAATTTGAATTTTGAGTTGATTAGAATCTTATTAATGTACAAATCAGCTTGTTTTTCCAAAGGTAGTTTATTGAACTCTGCAGGATCAATTGTATTTCTTAAGAGAGAGTATGGATTAATTGAAGTTTCATTCTTAAATGAAGGTTCAAGTATTTTTTCATTAATAAGTTCATCAAGATGATCCATGATTCTTAATTTGTTATAGAATTCATTTGTATAGATGTCATTCTTATCTTTGATACTTTTGAGATACTTCTCTTTGAAAGTGCCATAAAATTCAGGACCTAAGTCAAATTTTGGAGAATCATTAATAATGAATAAGTTATAGGTAAAATGTAAAAACAGGAAAAGTAATGCTGTGACAACTAAGAATCTTTTTGATCTTAGCCAACGTTTAAAACGTTTTTCATATAGATATAAAGATCTTTTCTTATCCAAAGACAGATAATTTGAAATAACGGGTAATGAAGCCAGCATTATTTCTATGTATTAGGTTGATCCTTCTTCGTATTTGCCTGTGTCTGTTTCTGTGTCTTCAATTTCTCTCTCTTTCCTGGGTATAACTATTTTAAAGAAAATGAATGTGATAAGTACTAGATAATCAGCTTAAGGATGAGTCAATTGAACAAGTAGCTCTATAGTGATCGTTGTTCTAATACGAGGCTAAAATATGATCAAAGCAAATAAATTTGGTGTCCCAGATTCTCTTTCTCGTAATAAGATAATTTTCATATTGGAATGAAAAGATTATGTAATATGAAAGTTTATCTGTTGTGTTAGGTATAATACTCCACAGAGTATAATATACATACTCTATACGATTCACGTGATAGTCCTGTACCAATAAAATAGGCAGTGTAATATATCCCCTTCACTTTCTGAGAGATACGCGAACACGTGGTTTTTCTTTGTTAAGTGAGGAATTTCTTGTCTTATCCTTTTCTGTAGTGCTGAGATGCAATTTTATTCAAATCACGTGATTTTTGGTATCACTCAGGTCAAATGATACGATACAATGGGCTTGTATTTCTTGTCTTAAGACCTGTACCTGTTATTCAGCTAATTGACAGTAATAGTTGTAATAGCTCTATCTACAAGTGCCTTGAGAAGTAAGGTAGTAGATGTGCTGGTCTCAGGTGGACAATATCCGTGTACACTCGGTAAATATCTTTGATCAGGTTGCAAGTAGATAGCGTTTGTAAACTCAAAAGTCTTGTGTTTATGATGATAATGTCAATCAATGGTATAGAATCTGCTCGATGTACTCTCTCCTATGTTTATTAGCATGTACCATCCAACAAATAATGGTGTAAAAATGTTCACTTATCAAAATACAAGAGATTACAAAGAAGAACAAGAGAACAAGAGAAGTAAAATTATTTTGAGAAAATCTTCTTGTTAAATTTTTTTCTCTTCTCTTCTTGTCCTGTGATCTTCTTTCTTCTTATTGGGCTTTACATTTTGGTTAGTTCTTCCTTTGAGTTAATAATCATAGTTCTATGCCTCATATCGCTCAAATGATATTCTCTATACTTTAACTATATAGTTTATGATTATTTCAAAAATTTAATTTTACAAATCCCTTGCTTTCCTTTCTTTGTTCTTGTTGTTCTCTTGACAATCTTATTTTCCTACCTTCACTATCTCTATTTACCTAAGTGGCTTTATTCACCTTCTTTATATTTGTCTCATTACGCAACTCAAGTCTGAACCACTTCAATTAACATTTATCACAAACTTCAACAACACAACCTAAATCACCAATACAAGAACACAACAACTTCACTTGTCGCAATAACAAACTGATAAAGAAAACACTGCCTTACTAAAAATAGTGCCAAAAAAAATAATAATAAAATTCGCACGTGCCTCAAAGTTCCCTTTTGGCTGGCTGCTCAATTAACATTTTATCAAAGAGAATAAGAAGAAAGTGTACATAAATTTATCGATAAAAGTTGGATATAACTTACTTATACTATTACAAGACTCTTTTCTTTTCACAAGAAGTTCAACATATAATTAATTAGCCAAAGTTTACCATTACTTGCATTCTATTGAACTCAATTGAACATGAAATTTGGTGATACTTTGAAGTCTTCTTTAATCAAAGAATATTCATACTACTATATCCAATATGATGAACTGAAATATATGTTGAAGAAAAATATTTCAGCCCCTGATGGTTGGACAACATCAAATGAAGAAGAGTTTGTCAGTATACTAGAGAATGAACTAGATAAGATATTCAACTTTGTTAAGCTAAAACATCAAGAAATCTTGAGAAGAATCAAAAATGTTGAACAATTAGTGTATCAAACAGTTGACAACTCAAAGATGGTTTCTCATGATGATCCAGAGTTTGAACTTTTTGAACAAGATTTCGAAGAATTAGAAGAAGAATTAAGTGATATCATTGCAGATGTGCATGATTTAGCTAAATTTACAAGATTAAACTATATTGGTTTCCAGAAAATCTTAAAGAAACATGATAAGCAAACCAAACTCATCCTGAAACCAATTTTCCAAGCAAGATTGGACTCAAAGGCTTTCTACAAGGACAACTATGATGATTTGATTGTTAAATTATCAAAACTCTATGATTTAGTTAGAACTAGAGGTAATCCAGTGAAAGGTGATTCAGCTGCCGGTGGTTCCATGCAGAATTTCGTTAGACAAACCACTAAGTATTGGGTCCACAAGGATAATATAACAGAACTGAAATTAATTATCTTGAAACATTTACCTGTCTTAGTCTTCAACTCAAATAAAGAATTTGAACCTGAAGATTCTGCAATTACTTCCATTTATTATGACAACTATGATATGGATTTATACTATGGTAGATTACTCAAAACTGAAGGTGCAGAAGCTATTAGAGTTCGTTGGTATGGTGGTATGAACACTGATACTTGTTTCATTGAAAGAAAAACTCATAGAGAAGATTGGACAGGTGAAAAGTCTGTTAAAGCAAGATTCTCATTAAAGGAAAAACATGTTAACGCATTTTTCAAAGGTGAATACACCGTGGCACAAGCTTTTGCTAAGATGAGAAAAGAAGGTAAAAAATCAATTCAAGAAATTGAATCATTAGAAAGATTAGCACAAGAAATTCAATACGCTGTAATTTCTAAAAAATATAGACCTGTTATGCGTTCTTTCTATAACAGAACTGCTTTCCAATTACCTGGTGATGCAAGAGTACGTATCTCTTTAGATACCGAACTAACCATGGTCAGAGAAGATAATTTCGATGGTATTGATAGAACTCATGGTAATTGGAGAAGAATGGATATTGGTGTGAATTACCCATTTGCAAACTTACCTGAAAAAGATGTTGAAAGATTCCCATATGCTATCTTAGAAGTCAAATTACAAACTCAAATGGGTCAAGAACCACCAAAATGGGTTAGAGAAATGGTTTCATCTCATTTAGTTGAAGCAGTACCAAAATTCTCCAAATTCATTCACGGTTGTGCTACTTTATTACCTGATCAAGTTGACTTAATTCCATTCTGGTTACCACAAATGCATGTTGATATTAAGAAACCAAGAAAAGATGATAACTATGGTATTATCAGACAAAAGCAAATTACAAATACGTCAAGTCCTGGCAATTACTTAGATGAGGAAGAATTAGTAGGTGAATCTAATAATGGTACCACTACATATGGTTCTACTACAACAAATGACGTATCATTTGAAAATCCATCAAATAACCGTATTGAAGAAGATAATAACAACGATTCAAATAAATCTGTTCTCAAATCTTTGGTGAATTGGTATAAGAAGATTACCGCTCCTGATACCTCTTTCAACAAGGTGCCTGATGGTACAGTTTTCCAAACAAAATTCGTTGCTCCACCAGGTAAGAAAATTTCAGTTCCTGTGAGAGTTGAACCAAAAGTCTACTTCGCTACCGAGAGAACATTTTTATCATGGTTATCAATCTCCTTAATATTTGGTGCCACTGCTCATACTTTATTACAATATGGTGACTCCATATCATTAATAACAGCCACTATGTTCTACTTGACTTCTGTGTTTACAATTGTCTACTGTACTTGTATGTATCTCTGGAGAGTTGTCAATATCAGAAAGAAGAGAGCTGCAAGATACGATGATCAATATGGTCCTATGGGTGTCTGTATCTGTTTGGCTTTGTCGTTGTTTGTATCTTTCCTTTTCAGGTACATCAATTGATCTTGTCCCTTTCTATCCTCATATATACTGTTATATACAAAACTCATTCTAATTATATCGTCATTTGAAATGAATCTCATTTTGCAACTGTGAAAATTGTTGTATCTCTAAAAATTACCCTTTTCGTCAGATTAATTTTCATTGTTTACATTTTTCCATTTTTGATAAATCCAGAAATTCTGGGAAAGAAAACAAAAAAACACAAAGGAAAACAAAAAATGTGCCCTTTCTTTATACTTTTTTGACGTATATGTCTTGAAAGTTATAGTGCTACGTGTCAGTCAACGTGAAGCGGAGTTCATAGTAGACAGAAGAAACAATATTGAAAAATGGTTGGAGCATCGAGATCGGAACTTATAGAATGGGTTAATACCACATACTCATTGAACATCAGCAAGATTGAACAATGTGGTAATGGATCAATCTACTGTCAGATCTTTGACTCAATTTATCATGATATACCAATAACTAAAGTGAATTTCCAACCAACTACAGATTTTCAAATAATGACAAATTACAAGATTTTGCAAAGTGGGTTCAATAAACATAAGATAACAAGAGAAGTTCCTGTGGAAAAACTCATGAAGTGTAGATTACAAGATAACTTGGAGTTTTTACAATGGATGAGTAAGTTATGGAGAGAGCAGAGAATTGATGATAATTACGATGCCGTTGCAAGAAGAAAGGGTAATTTTATACAACAACCTACACAACAAACAAGTACTAGTGGTAGTAGTGGCAGTGCAAGACGTGTTGCGTCTAACTCTTCTGCGAATACAAGCAGGAGAACAAGCTTGTCGAATAACTCAAATATCACAAACACAACCACACCATCTTCATCTTACTCTAGACAACAACAACATCCACAACAGTCAATACACCAAACTCGCTCATTACATCAACCATTGGAATCAAGAACTAATAGTCGAGTTAGCTCTACTAGAATCAATAGTGGATCTAGTCAACAGTTACAAAGAGAACTACAAGAACTCAAGTCACAGAATGAGTCTCTCAATAATGAGTTAAATGAGTACAAGTTAACTGCTGAAGGATTAGAGACTGAAAGAAACTTCTATTTTGGTAAGTTAAGAGATATAGAGATCTTGTGTCAGAACTTGTCTGATAAATTAGCAGCAAATGGGTCAATTACACCATCTTCAACATCGAATGATCAATCTGAGATCAAGATTACAAACTTGATCAAACATATTCAAGACATCTTGTACTCTACAGAAGAAGGTTTCCAGGTACCTGAAACCGCTGCATCTGAGGAGAACACAAACGAGTTTTACAACAATCAAAACGGCAGCAACAACTCCATGATGAATGTTGATTTGGAGGTCAATAAGGAGAACACTGATATCAACTTTGCTGATAATAACTACGAAGCCAAGATGTCTGATTATGAGACTTTTTGATTTATTTGAAGCTCTTTTGATGTTTTCACTACATATTCTTTTCCTTTCTACACAACTTACGTAATTTATAAGATACCCACGTTAACATATCGCACATGGTTCACGTACTTCCATCTCTTCACCCACACTAACTATCTTGCAACACCATAATACATGTAAAACATGATAAGTCACACTAATCGCGTAAAAACATCCCTACACAAAATTCAATGTTACCCTCTCTGGGGGAAATTCTCATTTCTCAGTGATAGTGGCAATTTGAGAGTTTTGTCTTTGTAACTTGCGAGCAGAGGCTAGAACTTCACAGTGACATACTTGGTTTGAACTGTGATATAGTTGGATAGTTGACTTATATACTCTGTTTATCTAGTCATTGAGGGTATTCATCTGATACAGAACATAGAAATAACCATTTCCCGTACAAACAACTCGAAGTATCCCTTACCTATTCACTTTTCCCCTCACAAGAAAGTAAGAGCTGACAAAAGTTATAGAGTATAGAGATACATATTGTCCGGAAGATGATTATGAATAGATCAGCTGGATTACGAGGCCTTCTGGGGAGAAATACCTTCTCTACAAGATGTGCCTCGTGTATAAACAAGCAACCGATTCTCAGATCTCCTTATAAACGTATATACAATGATGCTCTTGGGTCAAACCCCGTTCTGCAGAGGAGGGGGTTCTCCACTATGAACAATATGTTGATGAATAGACAGTCTCCAAGAAACAACAAACCAAATGGTAACAAACAGAATAACAATAAGAATAACAACAACAACAACAATAATAATAACAACATGCCTCAGATAAGATGGGTGGATCTTATTGCTCCACTTCTTTTACTGGCTTGGTTTTCTGCTCCTGGTTCAGGAGCCGATGACAAACAAATGACATTCCAGGACTTCAAAGTGAACTATTTGGAAAAAGGTTTAGTGAAAAAAATTGTTGTTCTCAACAAATCATTTGTGGAAGCTGAGTTAATCACAAGTGGAAGCCCAGGTTTTGGCGCCCAAAGAAACATCGGATTCACAATAGGTTCCGTAGACTTCTTTGAAAAGGAAGTTGAAGAAGTTCAAGATAAGTTAGGTATACCTGCAAATGAAAGAATACCTATCTCATATGTTGATAGAGCAAGTCTGCTTCAACTTATTGCACCATTCTTACCAACTTTGCTCGTTGTTGGTGGATTGATCTATTTAGTCGGTCCTTTCAGAAAGAACAGAGGCAAGAATGGTGCTGGAGGAAGTGGATTAGACGGTATTTTCAACGTTGGTAAGTCAAAGGCTAAGTTATTCAACCAAGAAACTGACATCTCTGTGAAATTCAAGGATGTTGCAGGTTGTGATGAAGCAAAAGAAGAAATTATGGAATTTGTCTCATTCTTGAAAAACCCAAAGAAATATGAAAACTTAGGTGCTAAGATTCCAAGAGGTGCAATTTTATCTGGTCCACCAGGTACAGGTAAAACTCTATTAGCAAAAGCTACCGCTGGTGAAGCTGGTGTTCCATTTTTATCTGTGTCAGGTTCTGAATTCGTGGAAATGTTTGTCGGTGTTGGTGCATCAAGAGTTCGTGATTTATTCAAGACTGCAAGAAAGTTAGCTCCATGTATTATTTTTGTTGATGAAATTGATGCAATTGGTAAAGAACGTGAAAGTTCTCCAATGAGATCAAACGATGAAAAAGAAGCAACTTTGAATCAATTATTAGTTGAAATGGATGGTTTTGACAGTAGTGATCATGTTGTTGTGTTAGCAGGTACAAATAGAGCAGATATCTTAGATAAAGCTTTGACTAGACCAGGTAGATTTGATAGACATATTACATTGGACAATCCTGATATTGAAGGTAGAAAGGCTATTTACAAAGTTCATTTAAAACCAATCAAGATGAAAGAACCAGTTACAGATACTTTTGCAGGTAGATTAGCTGCTTTAACTCCTGGATTTTCCGGTGCTGATATTGCAAATTGTTGTAATGAAGCTGCTTTGATTGCTGCTAGAACAGACTGTGATTATGTTGAACTGAACCATTTTGAACAAGCTATTGAAAGAGTCATTGCAGGTTTAGAAAGAAAGACAAGAGTCTTGTCAGCTGAAGAAAAGAAAACTGTAGCTTACCATGAAGCAGGTCATGCTATTTGTGGTTGGTACTTACAATATGCCGATCCTCTACTGAAAGTTTCCATTGTTCCAAGAGGTCAAGGTGCACTTGGTTATGCTCAATACTTACCAGGTGACCAATACTTAATCTCTGAAGAACAATTCAGACACAGAATGATCATGGCTCTCGGTGGAAGAGTCTCTGAAGAATTGAACTTTGATGATGTTACCACTGGTGCATCTGACGATTTCAAAAAAGTTACTAGAATGGCAAAGGCGATGATTGTGAGATTAGGAATGTCAAAGAAACTAGGTACCATTGCATTTGAATCCAATAATCAAAACGGTGTTCAAGTTCACAAACCATATAGTGAAGAGACTTTCGAATTAATCGATACAGAGGTCAAGAGGGTCGTTGATGAAGCTTATGTGAAATGTAAAGAATTACTCACAGAGAAACTTGATGAAGTCGATTTAGTTGCTAAAGAACTATTGACAAAAGAAGTCATAACAAGAGACGATATGATTAGATTGCTTGGTCCTCGTCCATTCCCTGAGACAAACGATGCATTCAAGAAATACTTGTTACCTCCTGATCCTAGTAATGAGGTCCCACCTCCAGCTCCAGCTTGATGAAAAACTATTAGACTATGTATACATATCACACATTATCATTTTACTCTTTCATGTACATAATTCAATGAAATCATAAAACTTTTACGTATAAAATTACAACAGAAATGTTTGTCATACATTTGTACACTTTTAGTCGTATTACGTAATTCATTTTTTTTTCTTCATGTGACACGATCCGCTGGTGTTCCTTCTAATGTAAACAAATAAAATATACAAACAACAAGAAGAGTTGATGAGTATTACTTGGTTATTTTGAAGTATTGTCGAACACTCTCTGTACTTAGAGCCACCTGTAGCCTTCCATGAACAGTAACCAGATGAGAACGAGTGACTTCTCGGTGATTGAGCAGGACAAAGAGAATATCCAAGTTCTTCAGAAGGGCAGATCAGCTTCTGAGTTGGTGAAGACATTTTCAGTGCCATTGCAGGACAGGAAGGTGAAACTAGCCAAGGAAAGGGAAGAATTTGAAGCCCAACTGAGGCAGACTGCAGATTTAGATGATCCAATTGAACCATATGTCAAGTACTTACAATGGACACATGACAATTTCCCCATGGGATCCAATGTAGAAAGCGGTTTAATAAGCATATTAGAAAGATGTACACATGATTTCAAAGATGATGACTACTACAAGAACGAAATAAGATATGTGAAAATATGGTTAGAGTATATACGCTACTCTGACTCACCTAAAGATATATTCATGTACTTGTTGAAGAAAAAAATTGGAGTTCAATTAGCGGTGTTTTATGAAGAGTTTTCAAAATATTTAGAATGTCAAGAGCAATATGATCATGCAGAGGAAGTGTATAAACAAGGTATAGAGGCCAAAGCAAGACCATTGAAGAGAATTATGGAGAACTACGAGAGTTTCAAAGAGCGCAAGAAGTTGGTTATGGAAAATAACAGCAGTAATAGTCATAGTGGTAGAACCGTGCTAGGTGTGATATCTTCATCAACGGGTATGCCCACCGCTCAGCAACAACAACAGCAACCACAGCAACAACAACAGCAATCACAGCAACAATTTCAACACACACACAAAAGACCTAAGCTAGCAGTATTCAATGACTTCCCTAGCTCCGACACCAGCAGATTTATAAACCCTGAGAATCCAGGTATTTGGAACACGCTTGACACTTTGAAGTCTAGCAGAAAGGAAAACACGATGAAACCAACATCATGGACAGGGGAGACTCTGACACAAGCAAAGTTACCAGACAACAAAGCCAAGCCTAAGGGGAAGATAGAAGTGTTCAAAGACGAGTCGGTACTCTTTCCAGTAAGGAAAATGGTTAAGATGGAAGGAAAACAGCCCTTCAAAGTTGATGTAAATATAGACCTTCTGTTTCCTGAAGATGGAGAAGAATTATCATTGATGGAGCTTCTGTGCATATCAAGAAATGTCTACAATCGTGGATCCCAAAAGCGTCATTACGAGTCAGAGGAAGAAGAAGAAAAAGCCGGCGAGTCCAACTTGTATGTCGAGTCCACAATCATCAAACTTGCAGACGAAGCGTCTGAATCGAAAATACCACGCTCACCTACATTGACATTTGTCTCAAAACAAGCCTCAAAAGAAGTATTGGACATGATAAATCAACCGCTATTAGCAACTGAACAGCTGTATACCAAAGACGAAGACAATGACGAAGAAGGTGGGCTAAGTGATTTTGTTACGGAAACAATTACTAAACCTTTGGATGAGAACCGTTCAATGGAGAATGATAATAACGAATATGAAGAAGCGAAGGCAGTAAAGACACCTATAGAGGAAGACGACGAAGAATTCAATAGAACAGACGAGAACTTCCTATTGAGAGGAAGACCAGCAATGACACCAATATCTGAGCGCACAGAACCATCCACCATACACGATGAAGATGAAGAAGATAATGATTTGCTTAGTTCTCCTTTTCAAGACACCGTCAGACATAATGATTTGACAGTATTTCCACCACCTAAGATGGATCCAATACTGATTAATCCTTTGGAAAAGAAATTTACTGACGGTTTGTTGACAAAGATGACTCTTTCAAACTATCCTGATTTGTACCAACACAATAAGAACTTGAACAAATCACACACCATCAAGAAGTTATTCAGCAATGGAAGAACAAGTATAGCTACCGCTTTAGTAGGACATATGAATTCAATGCTTGAATTAGATGACGAGCTCTATTGTATCAAAAAGGAGTTAGGTAAAGGTGGGTATGCAACCGTGTATCTTGCTGAAAAATCCACCGGTGAAAACAAAGCTATCAAACTGGAAAAACCAGCAAATCTTTGGGAGTTCTATATCTTGAAAGAAATCGAGAAGAGAACCGCCAATACCTCCTTCTCATACGCCAACTCATTATACGCCTATAATGATGAAGGCTACTTAGTGATGGATTATTTTCACCAAGGTACTATTCTGGACTTGATAAACATGTTGAAAGATGAAGGTAAAGAATCCAGTGAGGAGTGTGTTACAATTTACATTTGTTACGAACTTCTTTCGAAGATAGAGAAACTTCATGAGATTGGAGTTATACATGGTGATTTGAAAGCCGATAATTGTATGCTGAACTTCAATGCCGTGACATCTGACTGGTCAAATTCTCAGTCATCTATAGTATTGATCGACTTTGGAAGAGCAATTGACATGACTCTGCTTCCTTCCAATGTGAAATTTGTCTGCAATTGGAAAACAGATCAGCAAGATTGCCCAGAAATGAGAAACAATGAACCTTGGAGCTACGAGGTTGACTACTATGGTCTTGCTTCAATAATTCATACCATGTTGTTTGGTAAGTACATCGATGTTGTTCAGCTACCATCTGGTAAATATAAACTTGCAAGCAATTTTAAAAGGTACTGGCAAAGAAACTTATGGGAAGAGGTCTTCGATACATTACTCAACCCCAAATCAAAGGGTGCATTGCCTATAACACACGAAATTGCACAACTGAAGTCCACTTTGAAGAATTGGTTGCATACAAATGCAAGTCATTTTGACCTTGGATCAATTGTTCAAAAGTACGAACAAAGCATGGAGAATTACTCTAAGAAACGCAAACAAAGAGTATAGGTGTCATGATATATTTATATGTAATTATATGAGTTTGTACAGATAATTAATTGAATTAGCATTTATGATAATTATTCTTAATTTTTGCTTTTTGAATCTGTTGCCGCTGAGCTATCAGATTTACCTTTCAGTTTTCCAAGTATTTTATTTTTGAACGCATCTCTCTTAGCCTTAAATCTAAGTATAGCCAATCTAATTTTGTTTTGTTGCTTCAACTGCTCGATCTCTTCCTCTGTTACGATCTTCTTGATCAAAAAGTTGTAAATACTGCCAAAAGCTAATGCCATGACTGTTGATGTCAAAATAATCACATTATAAGGCATACTGAAATCTGGAGTTGGTAAAGTAAGCAAAGCGGTAGTAGTTCTTAACGTATATACTTCTTCATTGTTTTCAACAAGCGATATCACAGCAGGCTCAATCTCAAATCCATGATTAGCATCAGGAGGATATTCAGCAAACAATAGCATAGATTTATCGAATTGGAATATCAACTTAATTGAGGTATTTGCGGGCAATATCATCGACAACTCAAGAAGCGTAGGTTTCTGTCTATCAATTGCTGGATCATATATAATTTCCTTCAGTATCGAATTGATCCTTGGGTCGTTGACCTCGTATGTCTCACCATCCTTTATGGAAAGGGTCACAGTATGCAAGTACAATCTGACAAACCAAGGGAAAGTTTGGAAGACTACAATTTCCTTTTCTTCGGAAGTTGGATTAGTCAAGTCAATTCTGATACCACCGGAGTCTTGTGAGTAACCGGCTAATGATCTAGAAGCAAAAATTGGTGGTTTGGCAACTGGTAGTATCTTATCTGTTGAGTCAGAAGATAAGTGCACGTTATATTGATCATCCGAGTCTAGTTCGAAACACACTGATCCTTCATCTTCCAAGTAACTAACAATTTCATTCTCTTTCTTTTCACACCATGCTTCAACTTTCCAGTTCTTCAAGTCTGTATGTACACATACTTTTGATGGTCTCTCAGAGATCAGGGAACCTCCGTTAATTTGCTTAGCGAAAATATCAGTAAGGTTTACACTATATTCACTTTTTTCACCTAATGGGAAGCAATAATAAGCGTCATGTTTTTTAGTCTTATCACAGCGTAGTTGTGAGCCTGGTGTTGGTCTAGGAATCTGGTCGGTTCTTCTTTCTAGAGTCTTCGGTATATAAGCGATCATATCGATTGATTCCTTCATATTGTAGTGACACGATACATTATCTTCCATATCATCTGCTGAAGTACATTCAGTTCTGATATCAATTGACATTGAGTTCCATTGTGAGTTGAAAAACTTGTTACCATTCAACAATGACGCGATACCTGATTTACCTTTTGTAGGAAGTAATTTCAAATATGGTGTAAGATTCTCCGTACATATTGGCTCTCTTGGCAATGCACTTCTCAAGAGAAACAATGGACTCTTGGTCTCAACTTTGCCAATAAACGATGAATCTGGTTGGAAAACTTTGATAGGGTAGGTAGTACTTGAACTATCAACAAAATTAAGAGAGGCACAAAAGAGACCCGATAAAGAGTTGGCCAATTGAACCCAATGTTTGAAAGCAGCTTCGTCATTTTCTGCCTCTATCAAAGCCCATAATTCAACACCTGTACCACCTGATGTAGAACCGTGCTTAGGTAATTGACCCCAGACTTCAGAGTCATACCAACCTTGAGCAAACCTCAGATGCAATTCTCTGGTATTTGTAGACTGTAAAATTGGGCCCAAAGCTCTAGGAAATACAGAGTAATGGCTGACAAAACTGCTATCCCCATAAAGTGGTATCTCTGTGGAGTTCATTTCAAAGTTGAAAGAGCTCAGCAGGTGGTTTCTGGGAAGTGGAGTGAAGTCCAACCTCTCTGTGTATGGATATGCATTTGCCAATTGTCCCCAGACGAAGTCCAGCGACAAGAGAGCTAGTATAGTCGGTATTAACAACATTTCTTCATGCAAAGACCACAATTTTAGTTGTTCACTTGAAGACAGGTATAACTATAGTGATACTTCACAATTTGCGTGTTAATGACTAACTAAAATCCATCGTGATACCATTGATCTTTACTTAAAGTGTGCTTGAAAGACTTTCTCAGGCCCTTACGTGTGCTCAATGTGCAGAGATGAAAATAAATGAGGTCACGTGACGGTGTATATGTCAAAATTTCTATGGCAGAGAAAATTTGAGAGATAAGAATTTTTGTAGTTCTTGTTCCTAGTATAACACTGAGCTTTGTGGGTTTACAAGGGTCAATAAGCTGAATTAGTCTTTCTATAATACATATCCATAGATGCCTATACGCAAGCCAGACGAGGGCCTCATACCGTACAGCCCCAGAGACACCAAGGGGGCTAACAAGCTCACGGGATCGTACAATTTGCCTAAGAGATTTCAAGAAGAGCTTGAAGAAGAAGCTGAGAATGCAAAGGATGAACTGTCAGAGAAAATAGCTAAGAACGCTGTGATAGCAAAGGAAAATGATTACCAAAAGCGTAAATACGACCTAATGCATCGTTATAGCGAGCAATCACAGAAGGACGAATCAGAGTCGAAGGGTGAAGCTAGAGCATCACAACAGGAACATGAGAACAAAGAAAATCTAGTCAGCACAGCAACCGACGCAGTTGCACAAAGGAGAGAAAGAAAGAGACGATGGGATGTCAAAGAGGAACCTCAATTAGAAGAGACCGAAACAGGTGCTAATGAAACCAAGAGAAAGTCCAGGTGGGCACAAGCAGAAGAAGAAGAAGAGAGAGAAAGAGAAAACAAGAAGTTACAAGTATCTACAAGTACAATCCCTGTCATCAGTGGTATTCCATTAACTACTGAAAACCTTGACAGACTTCTACCTCCTGGATTTACTATTCTTCCTCAGCCGGAAAACTATCGTCATATCAATGATATACCACCTGACCTCACCGCAATTAATGTTTCAACAAACACTGATGGCTATATCATACCTGAAGAGAGTACACTAGGGAAAGAATTGAAGTTTGCTAATCCTGCACTTATAAATGAGGTTCCAGGCTTGCGTGATTTACAATATTTCAAAGAGTCAGATATGAGAGTTTTCGGAAAATTGATAACCACAAGACATATAATGATGCAGGATCTATCGCCAACTGAACAAAAAGAGCGCAGATTTATGAAACTATTACTGAGAGTGAAAAATGGTACCCCACCTTCCAGAAGAGCAGCAATGAGACAACTTACTGATAATGCAAGAAATTTTGGACCTAAAATGATGTTTGATATAATACTTCCCTTGATGATGGAAAAGAGTCTTGAGGATCAAGAAAGACACTTGCTCGTTAAGGTCATCGGAAGAGTTCTTTTCAGATTAGATGATTTGATTAGACCATACACACATAAAATTTTGGTGGTGGTTATGCCATTACTAATCGATGAAGACCTATATACCAGACTTGAAGGACGTGAAATCATTTCTAACTTGTCCAAGGCGGCAGGCCTCTCACATATGATCTCTACTCTTAGACCGGATATCGACCATTCAGATGACTACGTTAGAAACACAATAGCTAGAACATTTGCTGTAGTTGCTAGTTCACTTGGTATACAGGCATTATTGCCATTCTTGAAAGCAGTTTGTAACTCTAAAAAGAGTTGGCTTGCTCGTCATACAGGTGTTAAGATTGTGCAACAGATTGCAATTTTGATGGGATCCGGTATCCTTCCATATTTGAATGGACTTGTAGCATGTATTGCCAAAAATCTTACAGATGAGAACATCAATGTTAGGACCATCACTTGTTTAAGTTTGGCAGCATTGGCTGAAGCATCTGCACCATATGGTATCGAGTCGTTCGAAAAAGTGTTAGAACCATTATGGCAAGGTATCAGAAGACACAGAGGCAAGAGTCTTGCTGCGTTTCTGAGGGCAATTGGATTCATGATTCCTTTGATGGACGAGGAATACGCAAATTTCTATACCAAAGAAGTCTTTTCTGTTTTGATAAGAGAATTCTCTTCTCCCGATGAAGAGATGAAAAAAACATGTTTGCAAGTAATTCAGCAATGTTGTGTTTCAAATAGTCTCGATAGAAAATTTGTCGTAGCTGAGGTGCTGGATCCATTTTTCACAAATTTTTGGAGTAGAAGAGTTGCGCTAGACAGAAGAATCAGTAAGTTATGTATTGAGTCTTCTGTTGCGCTTGCATCAAGAGCAGGCTGCTCTCAGATAATAGAAAAGATTATTGTTCCAATGAAAGATGAATCCGAACCGTATAGAAGAATGGCTATTGAAACGGCAAGCAGAGTGATTGAAGAAATGGGTACATTTGATTTGAGTGATAGAACTGTCGACAGATTGCTAGATGGTTTAGTTTATTCTTTACAGAATCAATCTGCAGAAGACAAGACCTTTTTGAATGCTTTTGGAGTTATCATGAATTCACTTGGTATTCGTTGTCAAAAACATCTGATGCCAATTGTTTCAGTGATACTTTATAGACTGAAAAATAAATCATCAGAGGTGAGACAACAAGCAGGCGACTTGATTGTCAAGTTAGCACCTGTGCTCAAAGAATGTGGACAGGACGAAATCTTGGTCAAATTGGGTACCATATTATATGAATCATTAGGTGAAGTGTATCCTGAGGTTCTTGGTTCTATCTTATCCGCTCTGAAAGCAGTTATTGCAGCTGTAGGAGTTGTGGCAGTGAGTCCACCAATTTCACAAATTCTTGCCACTTTGACTCCAATTTTAAGAAACAGACACGAAAGAGTACAAGAAACTACTATCACTTTGATTGGTGACATCGCGGATAAAGGCAAGGAATTTATCAATCATAGAGAGTGGATGAGAATCAGTTTTGAGTTACTTGAAATGTTGAAAGCGCAAAAGAAATCTATCAGGAAATCAGCAAATACTACATTTGGGTTGATTGCTCGGGCAATAGGACCTGCTGATGTGTTAGTGACTTTACTTAACAATCTAAGAGTTCAAGAGCGTCAATTACGTATCTGTACAGCTGTTGCTATTGGTATTGTTGCTGAAATTTGTTCACCATACACAGTTTTACCTGCAATGATGAACGAGTACAGAACACCTGAAAAGAACGTTCAAAATGGTGTTTTGAAAGCAATGTCGTTTATGTTTGAGTATATTGGAGAGATGGGGGCTGATTATATATATGCAGTCACTCCACTGTTACAAGATGCTTTGACTGATAGAGATCTTGTGCATAGACAGACTGCAGCAAGTGTAGTTAGACACATGGCGCTAGGTGCTATTGGATTAGGATATGAAGATGCGTTTATCCATTTCCTTAACTTACTCTGGCCTAACATTTTTGAGACTTCTCCCCATGTTATCGATAGAATCAATGATGGTATTGAGGGATGTCGTAATGTCTTAGGATGCGGTATAATGATGGAGTACCTTCTAGTTGGTCTTTTTCATCCCGCAAGGAAGGTAAGAACAGCTTACTGGAAAATATATAACTCAATGTACGTGCAAAGCTGTGACGCCATGGTACCTTATTATCCAAGATTTGAACATGTTGGTCCAGAACCAACAGCAGCAGAGGATACTGGTGCAGGCGATATCTGGGATATAGGTGTTCCTGAGCTTGACTTGTGGATTTGAGCATCTTTGCTGAATAACATGTATTTTATGTAAATAAATAAATAGTCAATTAATTACGGTCATGATAATTTAACCTATAAAAGTGATATATACATTAGTTTTTCAGTAGTACTCTTTGTTGAGCGACATGCTTGCCATATAAGAACGCAAGACACTCTCATCAAATTCACTTTGCTCCACTGAGCTTTCGACCGAGACATTTGTGGAGCTACCCACATCTACTTTACATACCCCATCCATTCTTTCATGTCTCTCGACTATGAGACAGTACTTTCCTTCGGGAACTTCAAAGTTTTTAGTGCCTCCAATATATATACCAAAAATTGAGTCATTGAATTGGTTATTGACCTCAATGGGGGTAGCGGTTATTTTCCCAAACGCTTCATCAATAAGAAACAAAGATCCTCTTATTTTTGGAATATAAGAGGATAAAGAATATATGTGAATCGCCAATTTGCTTTTACGTTGCAGTATAAGAGTAAATGATTTTCTGTTTGAATTTTCCCAGTTGAAAGTCAATTCTTTCGAGTACAGTCCCAAACTAGGATATATTGGAGCCATCTCCAAATCAGCTGATGTACATTTTACAGATAGCTTGAAATCTGCAAGTTTACCCTTGTTGAAAGTTGAAACTACCACAATGTACTTTGTATTCGAAGCTAGTTTGAGGCTGGGTGTGCAAGACCCTTCTGGTGTATACTTTGTCGTCTGACCAAAGACTATAAACTTGGGATCAACATTTGTGAGAAATGGGAATTTAGAATTGGGCTGTTTGAACACAAGTATGTTACAATGGATGTCAGGATCACTGAGAAGGCTGAATTGAACTTCAAAATCTTTCTTTTTTGGGTCCTTAACCTCAACTGAATATTGAGGGTTGGTAAGGTACTCTCTATTTGCAAAATTACCACCTGCACTTGTCAATCCCCATTTACCCTGATATTCGATAGAATGCTTGAATTTTGGTTTGGGTTTATCAAGTCTCACTGCACCGTTGGAATACACATATATCGAGTCGCGCGTAGTACCAATACTTTTGTCGTCATTGCCCGCTTTAGTTTTGAGGTAAACTCCCGTGATTGATCGTCTTGCAAGGATGTTCACTTTGCACAATTGAAATCTAGAACCGTTTGAGTATGATTTTGCAACACAAGTAAGCATATTATCATCATCAACTTTCTCAAAATCGTCTTGTGTCAAATACCAGTGAACATCAAACAAAAATGTCTCATTATGCGGAAGGTGCTTTTCTATTAGAATCCAAACTTCTGTTGACTGGTCTGACTCATTAACAATAGAACACTGATGATAATAGCTAGAGATGCTTTTGCCATGCCGTATGACATTATTAGCAGTGCCATTGGACAAGAATGTCTTGCTTATGTGATTCTTGAATTTGTTATGATTCCAATTAATGTACAGTGTTTGGAAAAGATTGCTCAGATTATCACCAATTGTGAGCTCTCGTTTACCTTGGTTCAACCAAGGATTTTTCACTATCAACGAGTATCCTAAAGTATTATGCGGATTGGGAATGATATCACTAACCATATAATCATGGTTTGAGACAACTCCCAATTCTTTTGATTCCTCACTTGTGAGGTTACCTGTACCCAATCCAATAAGTATCTGTTTGGACTCAAAAGCCTCGTATATTGAATCGAAGAAGCTCTCTGAAACGTCAAGCGTACTGATATATTCCGGAATCCAGCCGGTAAGCGTGTAACAATCAGATGCAAAATTGGAGCCTTTGAAGTCTAAGTAACTACTATTGTGTATTGACAAGCATGATTTCTCCAGCACTGCAGGCCAGATCAGTTCCTCATTTGATGAAGATTTAACATACAGTGAACTATCGTCAGGTAAAGCTGAATTTAACAGTACGGCTCTTTTGCATGAATTGAAGTAGAGTTCAATACTGACAGTTTCTGGGTTCTCCTTGTTCAAATTCTTGACCAGTGGGTATAGACAGGACGCTATCAATGATTTGTTTGTACTTATGATAGCCAGTAAAGCTGCCACAAAAGAGCAGTTGGGCGTTCTATCTTGGTACAAATCTTCCCAACCCCTAAATAATTCGTCCAATTCACTTTGGTTGTATTCAATCATCTTACGATTGGTACCATTAGGTAAATAAACACCAACCTTGTCCATATAAGGTGGGTAAAAAATGCCATTAACTATGGAGCCTATCCAACAGATCTTCTCATCTGGGGTTTTCAAGAGAGACGGGCTTTTATCTTTGAGGGATTGTACCACTGGTTCGACCAGTTTGCACAAGGCAATAAAACACTTCTTCTCCCTTGCATCTGTAGAATTGAATTCATTTAAGCTTTTTTTGAGTACCTCGATTAGGGACTGGATATCTCTCCTTATCACCTCTGCTGGCTTTCCAAGTGCATCATTGCGATAACACAATTCCAGGGTCCGCTGTAATTCATAGACCTTTGAAGAGCCCGACTGAGACACATCTGAACTTCTTTGCATTCTCACTATAAGCGTCTTGCTCTACTATACAATTCTTGGATGCTTAGTCTGTGATTTTTGCCAATTACCCTATCACAATTGGTATTATTACTCTTCCCCGTCTTATCTGCTCTTCCTCATTAGTAATTTTTCACGGCAGAGGAAAAATGAAAAAATATTTTTGCCCTTTTGGGCCTTATGAATGGGATTTCTAAGATCTGTGCAAATCTGAAACAAGTTGAAGTGTTTCATTTTAGTGATATATATGAATTATATATAAGGGTAGAAAGACGATCAGTGATGGAGGACATAGAGAAAACAAAGGGTAGAATAGAGTTTATCCTGAAATTGCTCAATTCCAAGGTACAGAGCAAACAGAAGTCGCAAGTGCCGATAAGCACATTGAATTTTGATACATTACTAATGATGGTAGAAGGACATGAAAATAGACAAATTGATTACAATGAAAAGAAAACTAAAACACTCTTAGATCAGGAAGAAGTTGAGGAGTCAGTTTCTGGAATTTATGAGGATTTACTCGAGAATGGCTCAAATAGCTTTCCAACCTTGAATAGGAAAAGCCATCTCTCATTCATCGAGTACCCGTTAACTCACCCATTGAATGGGGCTTTTGTCAAGCTCGACGCATCTCATCCATGGGTGCTATATTGGCTTCTCAATTCTAAGATACTTCTGGGTGGTGAGAGTGACTCAGAATTTGCCAATGCGGTGGGGACCACTGTGCTGTCGTATGTTGATCCAAATTCAGGAGGAATAGGAGGTGGACAGGGCCAACTCGCACATATAGCTGCAACTTACGCGGCTATACTATCACTGGCACTTAGTAGAGATGAAGAGGCGATGAAGAAACTAGACAGAGAAAAGATATACAACTGGTTGTTGAAATTAAAACAAGAAGATGGATCCTTTGTCATGCATATAGGAGGAGAGAAAGATACAAGAGCTGTGTATTGTGCACTTTGTGTAGCAGCTTTGCTAAATTTATTGACAGATGAACTGGTAGAAGGCACTGCAAGTTGGCTTGTGAGTTGCCAAACATACGAAGGAGGATTTGCTGGTGTACCATTTGATGAAGCACATGGTGGTTACACGTTTTGTGCCGTCGCCGCATTGTGCATCTTGGTGGAACCAACAAAACTGGTAGATATTGGTGTAAATTTGGACTCTCTTACAGAATGGACAGTTAAACGTCAATACCAGCTAGAAGGTGGTCTTAGTGGGAGAACCAATAAACTTGTAGATGGTTGTTACAGTCATTGGGTAGGTGGACTATCGCCGCTATTGGAACTTGCCTCAGGTTATAAGCCAATAATCAACAGAATGGCTTTGCAGAATTACATTTTTGGTGCTTGTCAGGCTACACCTGCTGGTTTCCGTGATAAGCCAGGCATGGCTCCTGATTTCTATCATACAAACTATGTGCTCTGTGGACTGAGTGTCTGTCAAAATTACTATGACTTTGAAGTCAGTAAACTAGGTCCTGCTTTCGGTTACACGCCCAGCAGAATTCAAGACGCGAGTGTAGTAACAAATTTGGAAGAAGACATAATTTTACCGCTAGACCCAGTGTTTGGACTTCCATATGGGTACGCTGCCCTTATGAGACTTGTTTACAGTAGATAATGTATATAACTAAGACGCTTTACATAATTGTACAAGAATTTACACTATATAAGTATTCAGAAGTGTAAGGATGTAGTAAGCCAACTTCCCCCGCGGATTTTGGAAAAGGCAATTCTGATAATCGTATTATCTGTACAGCAGTTCAGTAAGATAACTTGTTCATATCATTATCTGTACACGTATATAGACATATATCTATCAAGAGATCTTTGCCATCAGTGAGAGCAAAGTTTACAATATTCAATTCAACCACAACAACTATTGTTTTAGTTTATGGTGTCTGAAGAGCAACGAGAAATACTAAATCAGTTTCAGAGTATCACCAATACCACTATTCCTGAAAGAGAACAGATCACATTGTTAGAATCGAGCAACTGGCAACTTGAACCTACATTGTTAAACTATTTTGCATTATATCCAAGAGAAGCAGCTAGAAATTTACAATCACAAGTGAACAGAACGCGTATACGGTCAATGTCTAACAATAATACAGATGTACCTTTAGTACCAGAGCAGATAGGCAATGAGACGAGTTTCCTGACTAGATTCACAAGATGGACTCATCGTATGATGAATGGGAATGATTCTGACTATGTGCGATTGGGATCAGGCTCAGAGATGCCTGGATCATTTCCTACGGGTGAGCCCAATGATTTGGAATCATCTGGTCTGAGCAATAGAACATCTAAAATTCAAAAAACATTCAGAAAATTCTTGGGTTATGTTTTCCTCGTTATTGCTATACCCCTATTTGTCATTTACAAAGTCTTGATTACTTTGATAGTTTTTGTTAATCAACGTGCACACTTGATCACAGATCATCATCCATTAGTGATCAAGAAGAGTGGAACCAATCCAGCAGATGTAGCAAGGAAGTTCATTATTGGATTTGATCAAAGGATAGGAAATGGGCTGAAATTTGGAGGAGATTACGATGATCTGCTATATACAGATGGCACAAGAAAAATAAATGAGGTAGGAACCACACAGAAACAGCCACACGAGACTGATGTCGAAGAACAACTGAATAACAACATTGCAGGAAGCAGTCAAAACAGGTTGAGTCAATCACTTAGTATTGATGAAATTAGCGATGTTTTACTACCGGAGAATCACTCATTTGACATTCCTCGTCCAGACTTTCTGGAGTGTGCCTTGTCACATGCATTGTATTTCGCAAAGAAAGATGTAAGATGGTTACTGATATACATACACAGCGATGAACATGAGAACACGTCCAAGTTCATTAAGGATATAGTGATACATGAGAAATTTTTGAAGTATATTAAGAGCAAGAATATGCTTGTATGGGGAGGTGATATAAGAGAAAGTGAAGCTTATCAAGTCGCTAACTCTTTTTCAATAACTAAATTACCATTCTTAGGTTTGCTTTGTTTGACAGTGGAAACAACCCCAACTGCCACCGGAGTTACACAATCTCCTCCAGTGTTGTCGCTCGTATCCAAGATCCAAGGATACCCTAGTAGTTTAACCTCATATAACGCACCTGATGAGGCCGTTAATAAAGTGTTGAAAAAGTTCAACAAAGCTTTTGAGAAATTCAATCCAACATTGGTATCCTTACGCTCTGAGAACCAAGAGCGTGAAGTAGCTAGGGCAATTAGACAAAATCAAGATGAAGCGTTCCAAAGATCACTTGAGAATGATAGACGTCGTGCTGCTGAAAGAGAAAGACAACGTGTCGCTGAACAAAGAGCCAGAGAAGCTGAAGAACTGAAAAAGCAATGGTTAAAGTGGAGAAAATCGGTCTTGAAAGATGAACCACCTGCTAGTGCCAAAGGTGAATATGCTAGAGTGGCAATAAGATTAGGAGATGGACAAAGAATAACGCATAGATTTGCGAAAGACGCTTCATTGGAAGAGATTTATGCATTTGTAGAATGCAACTATCTTAATAATATTGAGGTTAGTTCAAATGAGCGTATCGAAAGACCTACGACATATCAACATTTTTATAATTTTAATTTAGTACAGACGGTACCAAGAGAAGTACTTGAAGCTATTGAGTCTGTACTGATCAAAGACTCACCATTGGTCTGGCCTAATGGTAACTTGGTAGTCGAATCGATCGATTAAATAATTTTATGTAATGTATAGATACACGTATTAGTTTTATTTTCATTAAGTAAATACTTTCATGACATAGTTTTTTATTTATTTAGATACACCCGCACTCTTCTTAGCCTTGCTCTTCTTTTTCTTATCTTTCTTTCTTAAACCAATCATACCGTTCTTTAGTATATTAGAGTACTCGCTCCAGAAATTGTCTAATTCACTTGGATCGATCACCGTACTGATTTTCAATTTCTTAGATTTGTCTTTATTACCATCTGTGAGTCTTATCAAGACGCTGAAGTTGTCAGTCTCGGAAAGTGGAGTACTAGGCACTACTAATGTGTTTGTAGATGCGGATAAGTCTGTGATAGCTGGAGTGGTGTTATCTACTGGAATGACAGGTTTAGTTGTATGATCAGTAAGACGCTTTTGCGTTATATATATGGATGAGCTACCATTAGTCTGTGTAAGGGCATCAGACACTTTCTTCAAGAACTGTTTTAGTGGAAATTGAAGTGAAATGTTAGTATTGTGTTTGCTGGAAGTGTAGACTCTAAATAGTTAGTTACTTACCTCGTCATTGGAAAGTCTACCCATTCTGTATATCTATATGATGTTCAACAAAAATGAAAATGCAAATTGAAAAACAGGTTTAGTGCCGTTTAACTATATTCAGAGCTTGTGGTCTATATGCAATGATACTTTGAACAACCAAGCTTCACTTAATAGTAGTCTAGAGTATGTCAACTTCATTTCTACGACACTACTCAAAGCTGATTCCAACCTTCTCAGATTTTCAGATTTTCAGATATCACATAGTTTCCAATATTTGGTGTATGGATGTTTTAAATGTTTAGTGAGTTAAATGTTCTCTTCCTGGATACAAGAGTATTATAAGGTATTTTGCTTGGTATTGTAAGTGTTATATAAGTTGTTTATTGAGGATAATGTCCCATACAAGGGCCTGTCGTATAAAGAGGCTAAAAATACATAAATATAATAGAAGTAAATCTAAAAATAATAAAAAAGAAGAAATTGAACAGCGCTACGCGGAGCTCATAAGCTAACTTTATAAAGCCTATTTTGAAGCAGACTTGATACAGTTGCAAAGCATTTTTGCCAAAGACACAAGAAACTTTTGTTGTTGTGGAGTGATATTGAAACCAGATTGTCCTTGTTGAGATTGACCTTGTTGTTGTTGATAATGAGGTTGAGATTGTTGTTGTGGTTGTTGATACTGGTGTTGTTGTTGGTATTGGGATTGAGAACCTTGTTGATATGAGGCTGGTGGTTGTTGAGGTGGTCTTTGATAACCTGTATTCATAGCACCTATACCATTTGGATTGATATTTGACCAAGATTCAGGGATTCTGGCATTTGCCAATTCTATAACTAGAACACCACTGTTATGAGGATCAATGTAGTGTCTTAAGTTTGATTCTTCACAAATCTTCTCAATAGCAGGTTTTAACTTAGCAACACCATTCTTAGAGTGTAAACCTTTACCGACAATTGCTTCTAATTTTGTTTCATTACGACTGATACCTGCGATAATTCTCTGCTTGACGATGTACTCGGCTTCCTTGACGTATAAACCATGTAAATCAATTTCATCACCGTCAGAGTCAAGGTTATTCTCATAAAAGACATATTCAGCAGCTCTAGCGTTATAACCTTCTGCAATAGTCAATTGTTCTTTGGCTTTGACTGAGAAGTCATGAGCCGCAGATTTATCACCTCTTTTATAAGCCTGTTGAGACTTGTTTGAGTATTCAGTTCTCTTATTATAAGCCTGTTGAGCTAATTCTCTGAGTTGAACATACTCTTTATCAGTTGAGTGGTTGTAATCCTTCTCTTCTGCTATAAAATAAAAAAAATAAGTGAAATAAAGAAGTTAGTCGGTCTATTATTACCTGAAATTTCACACTTGAAATTCTGTCAAGCTGTAGAGAGGAATGTACCTTGAGGTACACGAATGAGTAAACTTACCCGAGAGAAAAGCACCACGAGACAACACTTCAGTTCCAGCGCTCATAGTGTAGTGTATATAGATATAGATGTACCACTCAACTAAAACCACTATACGAGAAAACAGGATATTCACTTGCAGATGTATATAAGAGACGCTTAAAATTAGAGGCTCTAAACCGGGCAGAGAAGATGAGAGTATCATCAGGGGTCATATTGTACTAGCCACATTACCACTACCAGTCCATGTGGGGGGTCCCTTTGGAAACTCTCTGGCCACAACTTATAAGTGGCTGATGAACAAATCCATTTGAAATTTCAAATTTCACATCACGTGATAATTAAAGAGGGTTTTAAAAAACCCTCCCGACTGTTGCGACTCAACCCAGTGAAAAAAACTCAAACAAAAAAATTTCAGAGTGAAAAATTTCTTAAGTAAGTGAGAAACTGGCGAGAGTGTGAGAATCAGTGAGAGAGAGAGAGAGGCAGAGAGCGAGAGAGAGGTATACTATATTTTTTTTAACCTTGTTATAAGTTTTTCATACTCTTTTGTATCAAGACTTTCCTTTGATAAAGTATTCAAGATCACATATAACTATCAAAATGGCTGCGTATGTACACTTCTGCTACCGTATTGCTTTCATCAGCAAGTTCACTTTGCCATTAGTTTGAAACAAAGTTGAATAATGGATGGGTGTTTGTTGAAGACAAGGAACAAGAACAAGAACAAGAACAAGAACAAGGAATCTGCCTCGTTCTTGTTGTCTATACAAATACCCCGACTGATGATTGAAAGACGAAACAGAGTTACTTTGAGAAACATGTTAGGAGGTGGCTCCTATACATTGGATTATCAAATGTTCAAAATATCTACGATAGTTCATTTCAAACTTTGAACGAGATGAACTTCTTTCTTCTATCTCTTGTGTAGAGATTCAAGAAAGGTATGGAGATTACTACAAGCTGACACATATACAAGTCACTCGTACTTCTCTCTATTGGAAAAAGTCACCAAGTACATTGTAATCCTCTAACGAGGATACAATAAAAATGACTTTAATTCTTACTCTATGAGTAAGGTATTGTCGCCTGTTATAACAACAGATTTCTTCAATGAAACTGTTGATAACTGCGATTAAAAACATTCCAAAGGAAAATCTAGATAGATCTGAAAGTTCTTTACTGGATAAAGACTTTCTAAAAAACAAACACAAATCTGTTCTTTTTTTCAATCATGTACAATTTCAAAGATTCAATGAAAATATCTAATCTGCATTTTCCTCTGCGTTGAAACATACTTCGAATGAAGCCTCCATACTTCAGTTCGAAGAGTCTAACAACCCAACACACAAGTTAAATTCCATATTAGGTATTGATCTTGAATGCTCAGTCATTCCATTTTCAGCACTCAGAGAACTATTATGAAGATTGAGAAATCGGTCTCTTTCTTTTGCGTAGTTTGGTCAAAGAGTGACTTGCTTGTTTGAAGTGCAATATTAACTTATTGCAACCAACAACGACAAAAAATACTAACTAGTTATTACTTTTATTCATGACAGTGTTCCTCAACCAGAATCTCAAATCAAGAAATCTAAGCAAAACGCTAAAACAGCTGAACAAGTCGCTGCTGAAAGAAAAGCTAGAAAAGCTGTATGTATTAATCATTCATTTTTAATCATTTCCAACTCAAAAATTTCAAAATTAATCCATTCTGTATATCCATTGCTGATATGATATGATATACTGATGAAGACCTTAATTTACTTAATTGTTTCGACTAGCCACGGCGATGATGTTTGTTGTTAACCATCTTTCGGGACTGACAAATATTATTTGATTGGATATTTTTGAAGTTTTTGATTGGAATGAAATTTGTATTCTCATTCATTGCAAAAAAATACTAACTAAATTACCTTCTTAAAAACAGGCTAACAAAGAAAAAAGAGCTGCTGTCTTTGCCAGAACTGAAGCTTACACTGCTGAATACGCTGCTGCTGACCGTGCTTTAATTGCTGCTAAGCGTGAAGCTAAGGCTTCTGGTTCTTACTACGTTGATGCTGAATCAAAATTAGTTTTTGTTGTCAGAATCAAGGGTATTAACAAGATTGCTCCAAAACCAAGAAAAGTTTTACAATTATTAAGATTAATGCAAATTAATGCTGGTGTTTTCGTTAAAGTTACCAAAGCTACCACTGAATTATTAAAATTAGTTGAACCATACATTGCTTACGGTTACCCATCTTTATCTACCGTTAGACAATTAATCTACAAGAGAGGTTACGGTAAGATTAACAAACAAAGAATCCCATTATCTGATAACGCTATCATTGAAGCTTCATTAGGTAAATACGGTATTGCTTCTATTGAAGATTTAATTCACGAAATTTACACCGTTGGTCCAAACTTCAAACAAGCTAACAACTTCTTATGGCCATTCAAATTATCTAACCCAACTGGTGGTTGGGGTGTTAGAAGAAAGTTCCAACACTTTATCCAAGGTGGTTCTACTGGTAACAGAGAACAATACATTAACCAATTAGTTAAAGCTATGAACTAAGTTTATTAATTAATCTTATATATCACTATAATTTTTACATATATTTAGCTAATTAAAGTTTTTGTATTTATATCGGGTTTGAAAAATTCAAGTTTTATCTTTATTAATTTAACTTATATACAGAATTATATCAAAAAAGAATGCGTAACCCCATCGTAATATTACTATTAACTATACATCATACAACCAACCTATTTCTTTTGACAGATCCAGTCGTTTAACCCAAACTTATTTCTAGCAATTTCAATAGCATAAAATTGTAATCTAACAGCGAACATAGTGCCTTCTTCATCATAGTCTTTATTTGAATCTTTTCTTAATAATGTACCAAAGTTATAGTCTTCAATTCTGTCTTCGAATTTCTTAAGGTAGTCTCTCCAAAGAGCCTTACCGTTTGGACTCTTCATTTCTTCTTCGTTTATAACAGCAACACCTTCTTTGGTACCATACTGTGGGAAATCCTTGACTAACTCATCGTATATCTCTTGATCATACTTGGTGAGTTTCAATTTGGAACCTGGGATACTCTCGAGTAACTTCCAGTAAGTTTCAGCTTGCATAACTGCTTTAACGGCAAATTGTCTTTCAATATCTTCTAAATTCTCGGCATCTTCAGCGGAGAATGCGGTCTTTACGTCTTTTACGTCCATGTTTTGAATTGTAAATGTGATAAATGTGTAAAAAGATGGTAAATTATTGAACAAATGCTACAACGAAGACTACCTTCACTGCTTATATATACCACTTTTAGCTTTAAAATGTTAAAGATCCATACTATTCCAGAAACAGCTAGAGGAAAAAAAATTTTTTGTCAAAATTTCGGAAGGAGTGGAAGACTCAGAATTTGTTGAAGGGGCAAGGATGTTCTGTTTGCCACAGTGGAATTTGTTGTTCTGGTCTCTTCTAGTACGACTTTTTCCAAAAAAGTATACTGTTGTAGGTTAAGTATGTGTTTGTTGGATTGTTTTGAATATTGTTCTGGTCTCCTTGTGAAAATGTGTTGATTTATTTCCAATTGAGGCTAAAATCAAGTGTTTACATCTGAAAATCAGAACGGAACATCTCTCAAATCAAGCTTCTACAGAACAGATCATGGTTTTGAATTGTAATATATAAGGAACCCTTTATTCCCATCATTTCAAATAAGTTAATCTATCTTTTTTCATCTTATCATCATTATAAAAACAAACTTTCAAAAGTATACAATACTTCCAATAGTATAACATGTCCTCAACCACATCAAATGATGTTGAAAAATTAGAAAAAGAGAAAACTAAATTTTGGGATTCATTTAAACAATGTGATCCAGGTGATGTTAACAATGCATTGAAACCTGACTTATCTAATTTTCAAATGCAAATGATCGCTATTGGTGGTTCTATCGGTACTGGTTTATTCATTGGGTCCGGTGAAGCTTTAGCCACTGGTGGTCCTGCTGCTTTAGTCATTTGTTACGCGCTTGTTGGATTAATGGTATTCTGTACTGTTCATTCTTTAGCTGAGTTAGCGGTAACTTTTCCTGTTCCTGGTGCATTCTCTTATTATGCAAGTACATTCTTGGATAATTCTTGGGGTTTTGCAATGGGTTGGAATTACGCTATGCAATGGCTGATCTTATTGCCTTTGGAACTCTCTGCCACTACTATGATTTTCAAGTTTTGGAAAGATTTTCCCATTGCTGATGTTTGGTTGATTACTATTTTCTTTTTCTGTATTATCTTGATTAATATCATGCCAGTGAAAGTTTATGGTTGGGCTGAAGTTGTGTTTTCCATCTCTAAAGTTATTGCTGTTATCATGTTTTTAGTCTTTGGTTTATTACTTGTTTTCGGATTGATTCCTGGTGAAGTAGCCGTCTTAGGTAAGAATTGGCAAAACCCAGGACCATTTGCACATGGATTCAAAGGTTTAGTTGGTGTCTTTGTCATTTCAGCGTTCTCATTCTCAGGTACTGAACTCTGTGGATTAGCTGCTGCTGAAGCACAAACTCCCAAGATCACCATTCCTAAAGCTACAAAACAAGTCTTTTGGAGAATCTTGTTTTTTTATATTACAAGTCTTGTCGTTGTTGGTCTCTTAGTTCCATATAACGATTATAGATTGGCTCCACGTGAAAGCACAAACTTCAACAGCTCACCTTTTGTTATCACTATTCAGAACACTGGTATCAAGATCTTACCATCTGCCATGAACGTTGTTATCCTTATTTCAGTCTTGAGTGTTGGTAATTCAGCAATTTACGCTTGTTCTAGAGTCCTTGTTTCTTTAGCCAATCAAGGTATGGCACCTAGATCCAAGTATTGTAATTTTGGTTACATTGATCGTTCAGGCAGACCATTAGTAGCCGTCGTAGTTACTTTACTTTTTGGTTGTATGGGTTACTTGTCATTAATTGGTGACAGTGCACATACTATGTTTACTTGGCTTTTATCACTTTCTGGACTTTCATCCTTATTGACATGGGCTTCAATCAACTTTGCTCATATCAGGTTCAGAAAAGCCATGGTGCGTCAAGCACGCTCAATCAAGGAATTAGGATACATTTCACAAGCAGGCTTATCGGGTGCCTGGTTTGGATTTGTCTTCATCCTAATCATCTTGGTTGCTCAGCTGTGGATCGCCATTTCCCCAGTGAACAAAGAACCTTCCGTTGAAGTGTTCTTTAAACACTATCTTGGTGTTTTCGTTGTGATCCTCTTCTTTCTAGGACACAAACTATACACATATCTCTTTGACCCAGCGAATTTCAAGATTGGTGTCTCATTAGATATGATGGATCTCATGACCGGTAGGAGAGAGAAAGACATTGAGTTGTCAGGTCTCGAATACGAAAGAGAAAGACAAGAGATTGCCGCTCTCCCTTGGTACAAACGTTTAGGTAAAGTTTGGTGCTGATTACCGGTTTTACAATTGAAGATTTACCTTACCCTTAGCCACTTCCCTTCCCCCCTTTTTTTTATAACCACTGTAATAATGTAATTGATGTACCTTTTTTAACCTCTTCTCTTTCTTAAAAGCAATTAAATCGTAAAATGCGGAGAAGCAAATTCTCGAGACTGAAAAATTTAGTGGGAATGGCTTATCGTCGGCTGTTAGATAGTGCGAAGTTGGTGGATATATGTGCTTTTAGCAAGTCAATTACGTGTAGACTATAAGGATGCTAGGTTATAGACAGTTGATAAGGAACAGGATCACTAGAAATCTCACCAGGAAAATGTCAGGGGTATACACAGGTACAATAAGGTCGGCTGGATGTATCATCATAGGAGACGAAGTGCTTAACTCGAAGATCAAGGACACTAACTCAAACTTTTTTGCCGAATTTTGCTATAATCATGGGATCAACTTGAAAAAGATATCTGTTGTTGGTGATGATAAGCAAGACATCATTGATACAGTGAGAGAGTTCGACTCTAAGTACGATTTCATAGTGACTAGTGGTGGAATTGGTCCTACACACGATGATATCACGTACGAGTCTATAGCCGAGGCATATGGTTTACCTTTGAAGTTCCATCAACAAACTTATGACCTATGGGAGGCAAAGAGGGATCCAAATAGACCTAAGCTTGAAAAAGAGCAGCTTGAAGCTCATTTAAGAATGTTCACGCTTCCTTTTTCTGAGGATAGCAAGACAGTGATTGACCATTACTATATCCCTGAGAGATGGGTCCCCATTGTCAATATCAACAATAAGCTGAACATTTTACCGGGTGTACCTTACCTATTTGAAAAACTGCTGACTGAAGGAATTTTACCTCATATTGAATCAAGATTGCCTAAGAGTAAGTACAAGACATTCTATGTTGCTACCAAGAAATCTGAGTCTCAACTTGCTCCTCTATTAGGAGCAGCACAGAAGACGATCAATGAACTTGGATTGAGCATCAAATTAGGAAGTTACCCACATCTAGAAAAGAAAGTGAACACAATAAGTATCAATGGAGATGAAAAAGAGGTTGAATACATGATGAAACTAGTCAACGAGTTTGTTGAAAAACTAGAAGGTAAACAACTTACAAAAGACCAGGAGAGAGCACTCTCTGATGACAGAACTCCTGGAGAATTCTCATTACATTGAGTTTAGGGAATACCTTCTAATTGGTAAATTGCTTTATATATCTATATACGTAGAACTATAGACATGTACTACATTACTTCTCATTTACTAAACGATCGTAATTTTAAAATCAATTAGTCTTATTGTCTTCCTTACTTTCGGCTTCAGCTTTGGTTTCAGCTTCTTCCTTTTCTTCTTCTTTCTCTTCTTCTTCCTTGACTTCCTCAACCTTTTTGTTGGTCTCAAATTCAATCGCAGCAACCTTCATGTTAGGGAAGTTCTTGTACAAGTCATCCTTGACAAATCTGGAGATTTCACCAATCTTCTCTAAAGTGAGCTCCTTTTCATAACCTTTATCCCATGCCCCAACTCCTAATTTGACGTTGACATTGATATTGGTACCTGATGGTAAGACAGTCAAGTCCTTGATAACAACTCTTGAATCTATCTTCATTAACGAAATATTGATCTTGTCTTCTATATCAGTATATCTTGGATCTAATGGATCAACAGCTTTGTCAATAAGTTCCTTGAATGATTGAACAACACCTGAAATACCCACTTTCATGATTAATAATGAGACTAAGAGACCTCCTACTGAATCCAACCAGTAAATTTGTAAGAAATATCCACCAGATATAGTGGCTAATGCCACTATGGAAGTCAATGAGTCAACTCTGTGATGCCATGCATTAGCAATCAAAACCTTGGAGTTCATCTTTTCACCAATCTTACGTGTAGCATTGAATAACCATTCTTTAACGAGAATAGAACCAGCAGCTAACCAAGCAGCGTTAATATCTGCAATTTGTGGTGTTATTGTGGCAGGAGTGGAGTGATCATGATGGTGATCGTGACCATCTGCCACTGCAGCTACATCAGAGACTGCAGAAGGAGCAGCTTCCACTACTGCATGGGTATGAGAATGAGAGTGTGCAGGAATTGCAGACATCATATCAAGCACACTATGTGGTAAGACAGGGGTCAAGATATCAATAAGGGAACTCCAACCAATTTGAAAACCGGCATATAATAAGATCGAAGAAACAAACATTGAACCTAAAGTCTCCACTTTACCAAAACCTAGCGGAAAACGTTTACTTGGATTCTTACTGCTGTATTTAACAGTTGATAAAGTGAGTACATCAGAGACTAAATCACCAACAGCATGGACTGCATCTGCCATCAAGGCTTGTGAGTGGAAGTACATACCACCAAAGAATTTGGTGACTGCCATTGAACAGTTCACACCAAGACCGATCCATGTTATCTTGACACCTTCGTTAGTCCAAAATTGACTTGAGTTGTATAATTTCAAAGCTTCTGGATCTGCAGCATGTGAATGTGAGTGACCCAAGGCATGGGAGTGGGAGTGTTCTTCATCTGAGCTCTTAGGCTTCTTTGGAGATGCTAATACCGCATGCAATGGTTTATGCGGGTTGAAGAAATCTTTCACCTTGGTGAAAAAAGTTCTCTTTTCTTCGTTTAATGTGAATTCAAAATCCTCTCCATCAAGGTCCATCTTGTCCATTTCAGGGAAGTCTGAATGAGAGTGACCATGTCCATGACTATGACTGTGACCATGTGTATGACCCGAGTTTTTCACTTTTGTATCTGGGTTATCATGTGAATGTGAGTGCTGAAGTGCTCTATAAGTGGAAAAATGACTGATTCCGGGATTCAAAACTGGGTATCTATTCGACACTATCTGTATTTGAACACCCTTAGGGTAATTCAAAAGTTTTCTAGCCAACATCGTTGTATATTCTCAGTGCTAATGTTAACTGTGCTCTATATCTATAAATGTATCTTAATCTATAAGTAGACTTCGTAAGTTTTCAATACTGACCAATCAATACCTTTGAAAGTGACTTGCTCTTACGACACGGTTTATACCTAACTAAACGAATCAAACGTGCAATTGCTAGCTACACCACAATAAGAGAGTGATCCACGTTGTACAATCAAGCAAATACTAGACAAACAGCTATACAAATACTCTGTGTGCCACTTGCGTACTAGTAAACTAAGAATCGCAACTTATCAACTTCCTTTATCTTCTTCGATAAACACACCATTCCCACTTCCGTGCACCCTGTCGACAAAAAGTGCACCCCCGAAAGGTCAATTTTGGAAAAGTGAAAAATTTTGAAACTTTTTTTCTTTGCAAGAAATTCGACTTTCCCGGTTTTCGGAGATTGTGAGCAGGCGGCTTCCGTTTCTAAGGATCTGGAGTATCGGCGTTTACTTTATTCGAGTGATTTTGAGGTAGTTTGGGGGTAATTTTACAGAGTTCGCTACGTTTATGGTAGAGGTATATATGAACATAAGTATACAGGGTTTTATTCTTGATTTAATATTGTGTACAGTCAGAAGATAGCGGCATTTGCACGCGATCTACTGCTTCGTATAAACTAGTCTAGGATCTCATTTTTTTTGTCACAGCCGCGGCTGTTGATTCTGGTGGTGTCGTTGTAGGAACATTCGAGTTTTCAGTTGTGGTTGCTTTAGGTACCTCAGGTACAATTGGAGCCAAAAGTTTAGGAACTTCTGGTTCTTCTACTTTCACTTGGACTGGTGGCTCTTCCATCTTAACATCAATCGGTGTCTCAGTTTCTGCAGCCTTCACTTCAGTCTTTAGAATTTCGACAGTTTCCGTATCTTCCTCCTTTTTCACTTCTGTCTTTGCTTCCTCAGCACCATTTGCTGTCTCATTAACCCCCGGCTTACTATGAGACTCTGAATCCAGTTCGCACAAAAGTTCTTGTAACTCTCTCAACTCTTCAGTAAACTCAACCTTACAACCTTCTAGCTTCCTTAAATAGAATCTTACCTTATTGATATCAGTCTCAGTACACTTCATTGGTGTTTGAGTTGTGTCCCATTGAAGAACCTTTTGCAATCCAGCCTTGAACAGTAAACACATCTTAGTTAGTTCCACAAATTGAGAGTATTCAGGCGATAAAATTTTCAAATTAGCTGATCTGGTATACAGGCTTATAATGTCTGTAAACTTAACACGATTTGCCATATCACGACGAAACTTCTTGGTCAGGTCAGACGAATTTCCAAAATCACACATAGCACATATGAAACCTGCTTCAGTTTCCAAATCTTTATCCATACCGATACAACTGAAGTGAAACCACTCTGTACACTTTTCACATTCAATCATGTACCCATTCTCAGCTTGTCTACAGAAACAGTAAGTTTTTTCATTCATTGAGGATCCAGTTATAAAAAAATCACCAACCTCTTGCTCTTGGGAAATGGACATAGAGAACTTACACTGGTCAATCAACTGTTCCATCATTTGGATATTGTTTTTTATGTTTTGTTCTTGTATCTTCAAATCGTCAGAAATCTGCTCTAGTTTAAAGGCATCACAGAGTTGAGAGTACCAGATCAGATACTTGTCAAATGCATCTCTTAGAGAAGCGACATCAATATCTGGAAATTGTTTAGCTGCTTCCAAAGTGTTGGCTGCTTCAAAGTAATCTAAAACTACCGATCCCATACTGCTACGAAAAATCTTGAGAGTTTGGTCAACATCAGCAACGTCAATCTCTTTCTTCCCGGGAGATTTATCATATAAAGTTGGTGTTGGGGAATTAAACATTGATGAAATCCCTTTCACACGTTCGGTCAATGTATCATGAAGATCTATAAGATCACTTATACGTGATCTCAAATCGTTACCCAGTGGTCGCCCGAGATATTCAGCATATTTCTCTTTGATATCGGTGAAAGGTATTGAGGGAATCTGTTCAAGAAGCTCTTCGAGTTCTTTTTGTGCTTCAATGATTTCATTCAACGAAGTTTTAAGGTTTTTCAAAATTTCATTATCAGAGGAACTTCCAAATGACTCTCCTTCTGCAATCAACTTGCTTAAAGTCTCAGTATCAGAATACTCACCAGATGGTTTCAATTTTTTCAGCCATCTATTACGCTTCAAGATTCTCTCCAAGAAGAAAAGAGTGTCCAATTTCAAAGCAAATGACTCACCTACCGTGATGAGATTCAAAATTTCATCTTCTACTTGGTTTGTCATGGTCAAGTCACTAGACAATAGTGCACGAGCGGATACCTCAAAAGACTCAACTTCCCTGGCAAATTCAATGAGTTGATCCATTTCAATCACGGCAATTGGAAAAGTGTTGATCTGTTTGACTAAGTCGTTCAGTTCTTCAACAGTTCTCCAATCAGTTCTGTTGTCTTCTTTTGATTCTTCTTCGTCGTCTGATGCTTTATCCTTTGTTACGCGTCTTTTATATCTAATTCTTGTATGCATTTTGGACTGTAAAAATACTTTAGCTTTGGTTAGCCAATCTTCCACTTCTTCAATATTTTTCTCCAGTGATTTATAAGTTTCATATGCCGACAACTTATTAGGATCTTGTGTTGTGGTAATGTAGTTATCCTTATTGAAAATTGGGGCTCCTTCAGCTAATAATGCTTTCATGTTCTTCAACAGAGGTTTATCGTAACCCTTGATAGCATCCATATACTTTTCGAGCCACTGTTCTTCAGTGAGAGAGTTGGCGGCCATGTTTTTTAACACTTGACGTAAACCATCATCGGATACATAGACATGAAGCTCAAAATCAAAGTTGTCAGCGTCTTCGTATACGGTATTATCTAAGAAGTACTTCAAGGTCATGGTGAATGTACACGTTTTGTCTTCTTTATCAACAAGAACCATTGTTGAGGGGAATGTATCTTTCAAGTCAGCATCAGTAAATGGATCGCATGTATCAACAAAACTGGTCTTATTCACCTCTTTAATACCGTGTAATTTTCTTACCTCTTGACGCAACTGCATTTCTGAGTCATATAACTCTTGAAATATGGGGGTGACTTTCTTAAGTATTTCTTTATCATAACAGTTCATAGCGATATCGTGTAACAATTTAGAAACAGAAAATCTTGGTAAAATCTGTTGTCGTGATAACCAAGAAGACCCCTTTTGTGCATACTCCAGCCAAGATGGTGGAGCGAATGTGACACTTTCTGAAACAGAGTACCCAAGACTGATACTACCGCTGTAAGTAGCTGGGAAAGTGATAATGAACTCTCCAGCTAACTGTTGTGTACCATAAACTGGAATGCCATTGTTCTGTAGTACTTCAGGCGACAAAAATATCTCAGAGTGATACATTCCTGGCTTCTCTTTATTGATGAACTTGTTGTATTTCTCATTGATATGATCAGATCTTGGTTCCTTGATATCACTGAAGGCTTGATTTTCGACAGCAACCATAAAAGTATCAACATCGTATAAAGATGACTTGAAAGCTTCCAATTTCTTACTGATATCCTTCTCTGATTTTTCCTTCTTGGCTTGATATTCTTTTAGTAAAGTTTCATACTTTTCTTGGTATTTTGGTGGGATAACATATACAAGTTTCCTTTCACCAGCATCTAAGTAATCTGCTGTATACAAGAAGTGGTCCTGCATATGCCAAGATCTAGTACTAAAAAAGAAATCACAAGCAACAGAAGGCTTCAGTATTGCATCATGATTACCTTTTAAGAACTGTAAAGCTGAGCTTGTGACAATAGGAAGATTATTGAGATTCCATGGACTGATGACAAAAGTTCTGTTTCTCGTGGCTTCAGATTCGTATCTATCAGCAGTTGGAAATCCAGATTCATGAATCACTGTAGGCAACTGCACAGCAGATTCTACTTCCATATATGTATCAGGAGAGTTCAAAATCTTCCAGTATAGTTTCTCGAATACCTCAGGATTCATTTGCTTTCTTGCCTCTCGTAAATGGGATTCATCATCAGTACCTATTAGTCTTTCAACAAAAGTCCTTTCTAGTCGTATACTTTTCTCGTAAAATTGTTTCAAGTTGTATAATGGAGAAATCTTGCTATCAAATGGAGTAGCATCGTCAACCCCATAAGCTTCACTGTGCCAGTTGTCAAAATCATAAGTCTCAAGAGTTTGATCGTCATCTATTGTGATACCAGGTCTTGAGTCTGTACCTGCATCAAAATTAGTTTGAAACCCTTTTTTGATCAATGCATCTTTGGGCCTTGTGAAACTACTGGATGAACCTATAATAGAGGTGATGTGACTCTCTTGAGGATCTTCTTCAAAGCCAGATTCTTTCAGTTTCTTTCCTATATGATCTTCAACTTTGAAACCATCAATGTTCAAATTCTCTAAATCTATTTTGAATGGCGCTTTGTTCTCTTTTTCCAAACTTCTGATATGCATGTCAAACTTCAAAAGCAATCTTTGATATTGAGCTTTCAGAGAAGAAGAGATAGAACTTGTGATCTTACCACTAAAGCCCATTTCTCTTCCGATTTGAGCCCACAACTTTCTACGACACACCATCTCAAAGCCACCTCTGATTTTGACAATTGTATAAAATCTGAATATATCCAATGGACGTCTGTCAATACTAGGGACTTTGGAAGGAGGTATATTGTTTGCAGTCAAGAATTCATTCAAGCTCTTATAGAAATCTAATCTTGCATTCCATTCATTTTCGTACTTGTTCCATATCTGTCTTCTAGCTCTAAACCAAAACACATCCGTATTTATTGAGATTTTAGAGTCCCAGCTCTCAGGAGGTATTATCTTGATAGCTCCGTATTTTTGACCTAGTTCTTTCAATGATTCAATCAGCGTGATAGGATCTTGAAATTCTTCTTCAGTAGGTCTGATAGTGGGAATGAGAGGTAATTCATTGGCGAACTGGACTTCCGTATTCTTCATAAAAGCTCCGAAAGGTTTATCATTTTCCAATCCGAATAGTTCACCAGTTTGAAATTGGCGAGCTTTGGTCTGAGCGTATAAATATGGATTATAATGATGCGTTGTACCTACCCCATGATAGGAAGTTAACAATCCTGGGTTGTTTCTCTTATCATTGACGTTATTTGGAGGGAGAGCGGGATGAGGAATACCATTGTTCTGATTCTCCTGAATGAAATCGACAGCTCTCATGAAATCGGAACTGAGGGTCTTATAGAACCTTGATGTTTTTGGTGGTCCAGAAAAATATTCATTTGAGGATGAAATCTTGTTGTTGTTCATATTAACACTGCTGTAGTTATCAGAGCTGTCGTCTAAGGTCTGATGAGTGTTTTCTTCATACTTTATCTCAGCTGGATTATAGGTAGTGTTTGTACCCATAATGCTACTATCATTACTAGATGGATTATCACTTTTCATACTGGGACTTGGCTTTGTAGTACGGAATGCTTTCATGACTTTTGGTTGCATTGTATCTCTGCCATCTTGTTTGAAAGTAGACATATATGAACCAAGTGGTTGCGGATCAATGACATGATCAGGAGCACTGTCGACAGATAATTGATATGTCTTGGTCATTGAAGCCTTGCTGTTCATTGCTTCTGAGCCACTTGAGAGTGTTGATTCAGTTGAGTCGTTATCTTTTGTGAAATGAGGGAAAACAAGTTTAGTCTTCGAGAATCGTTTCTCTTTTGGATCCTTTTTGATTCTTTTTGTTGGCTTTTGCTGTTGTTTTGGAAACGTTGATGGTCTAGCCATCAAGCTTGGATTTGACATATCTGGAGAAAGTGCTCCATCGTTAATGTTGCTATTAGTGGTATCGGATTTCATAATTGTGTCTGGAGTTACCTCCTTTGAAGTGGGCATACTATGAATTTGATCATTTGCGCTACTATGATCTCTTTTCAGGGATTGAGAAACTTGAGCTTCATATCTGGGGAATTGGCCCATAGCTATATGTGATGAGTTGTTCATTAACATTTGGTTATGATCTGCTGGGGTTGGTAATGATTGTTGCCGTTGTTGCTGCTGCTGTTGATTCAGTACATTGTTATACGAGGAAAGATACCCACTTGGTACACCATGTGAGAAATTTGAAGGAGTTGAAAAGGTACTCGAAGACATTTGAGAGTTCATAATATGCGGATAATGAGGCGAGATATGTGAGTTGACAGGAATGTGGTGATTGAGGGAATTTTGCTGCTGGTGTGGATCGAAATTGAGAGGTGGTAGATGTGAAGCACCCTGATGAAGTATAGTGTTTGACATGGGAGGGTATTGTCTATAAGGTCCTCTTAAGAATGGAGGAGGAAGGTTGTTATTTCCATTGTTAGAGTTATTGTTATTGTTGTTCATGTTGTTATTGGCATTCCCACTTCCATCGTACGACTGTGCAAGAGAAGGGTATCCTTCTTGATGGGATGATCTCGACATTGCTAATAAAGAAGAGATTGAGGGAAGTTTAGTTTTGTTCTGTGTCGGCTGTTGCTGTTGCTGATGCAATGGTAAACCTAATTGTGGTTGCACAGGCTGAGTTGCTGTATTTTCGGGACTTGTGTTGCTCGACGACATGTTGAAGCTACTGCGGCCTGCACCGTCGGCGGATGAGTTCTGTTTATTTCCGTCCATCTATAAGCCGAAGAAAAGATTAATAATCAGATAGGTCAGTATGATATAGGCTAACCTAATTGCTCATGAATACCTTAGTACGCCCTTGAAATGTAAATTAGCCTGTGATTACTGGGTACTGCCTTTGGAATCAAGTGAAAAGAATGTCAGTTGAGAAGTCTTGAGCCTGGTTCTGTTCTACATGTTGAAGAAAAAAAAGTTGTGGAAAAGCTGCAAGAGATTGAAAAAAAAAGTCTAAGCAAAAGAATGCTCGCTAGAAATTAATTTTACCGCGCGAAATTCAACATTTAGCGCGCACTGTGGCTCAAATTTACCGCGAGAAATTAATTAAAAATGCGCCTCAATTAGTTACCCCATTCTCGCGATAAAAACATTTTCAACGCGGAAATTTTCATGAATTTAATTCTTTTTCCCCATTCAGCGCAGAGAATTTTACCTTTTCAGCTGAAAATTCAATATCCTGGCAGTGAATAAGTTACTGAAATCTGTTGCTCGAGTAAGTGTCTCGTTTAATTTATTCCCCATAGACCTGCAGAGCATTGTGAAGGAAGGACAAAGTGATTAGCTCAATCTTGTTCAATCTCGTTCAATATAAAGAGACAGAAGGCCTTGCTAAACAAATAGAGTCGACCGAGAAGCTTTAGCTAGCACCATTGGTAGTGCCATGATTATATAATCAACGAATAAAAATATTTTTCAAATTTTATTTTGTCATTTTTATAAGACAATTTGTACCAGAAGATACAGTGTTATCTTGAAGTTGTAGTATAATTTGTCATAGTACACTTTACACTACAAGTATCAAGAATAAATGCTACGAGGACTAGTTAAAAGGGCTAGCACAGTAGGTGCCTACAGCTCTAAAATACCTGTTCCTTCCGTATCCCGCATCACAGCAGTCAGATATGCGAGGGTAAGGGCTCCAATACGAAAGGGTGCAGTACTTCCACTTAAAGAGAAGAGTCTCAAGAAACGTAGCTCCGAGGAGGCACAAGAGGGGAACACATCATTACAGAATGAAGATGAAAGACTTTCACCGGAGGAAATTCTGCAAAAATATGCTAAGAATCCAGTAGAGATTGAAAAAGGATTGAGAAAAGAGTTTGCTGAAGGCAATATGGACTTTGATCCAAAATTTGCTGAACAAGTTATCGCCTCAGCAAGAGATGAACAGGATCGTATTCGTGAATTTATACATAATGAGGATGCTCAAGATGAGATCTTGAAGGAAGATCTGATATCAACTGTTGAGTGGGTTATCACAGATTCATTATCTCAGTTGCAGCAAAGATTCAAAAAGAATGACGAGGAGAATCAAGTGAAGATACCAAGAAACACAGAAAATGAACCAGAGTTAATGAAACTGATCAACGTAGCACAAGAAATCAAGAACTTGACACCTGAATTAGAAAATATGTTTGACTCTGCCGAAAATGGATTAGATGCTTTACCTAATCTTTTAAAACTACTCGATAGCTCTAACGAAGCTAGGGAAATGATACCGATTGAGCAGAAAGCTAGACTATTTGAAGTGGCTACACAACTCTCAGATGAAGAAGGCAGAGACAAATGTATACTTCATGCGGGAAATATCTTGTATAATAACACAGGTATAAGAGCAGATCCCATAAATGAAGCTTTTTACATCGAATCTCTCTTAAATAGCGGAAACTATGAGGAGGCAAATCGAATTCACAGAACTAGAAAAGGCAGAAAAGATGTTAAAGGTCAAAGATATTGGAATGAAATAGAGTTGAAAATTTTGCTCACTCAGAACAGATTCAAAAAGGCAGAAGAAGAGGCGGAAATATTAAGTGAAGAATTAGGTTATTTGACACCAACAGCAATAAGTTGGTTTATTTCTGCCTATCTGAGGATAAATAAACCAGAAGACGCTGCAAGGTGGTGGTTGAAAATGTTTGAAATTGTCCATGAACAGAAAGGTTTCATGGATGACGTGGAAGTGTTCGATAATAGAATTATTGATGACCCTGAACTTGTTTATGACTACTATAATCGTAGAGAACCTGTGACTCGAGATGACATGCTCAATTCAGTTCTTGAGTTTTTTATATCAGGACATCAAACGGAAGTGTTGACGTTGTTGCAAGCAGTAGATGAAATTGACGGTGAGTTTTTACATGATTTTGTCTACACAATTAAGACAACTACATCATTTTTGGCCAAAGAACGATTCCGCCAAGGTATTGCATCCGGGGAGATGGTTACAGAGGATAACGCAGAATTTGCTCAAACCTTGTTAGAGGAACTCAATAAACAAATCACAGACTCTCCAGCAAAGGATGTTGAAGAAACAAACTTATTGATCGATTTAGTTGATTTCTTATACAAACATCCGTATCGTAGTTCATTTACGAAAGAAGTGAACGAAAAAATGGATACTATAATTTCTTCCATAACTTTAGGTACAGGGTTGACAACTCAAGATTGCAAATTCCTCTTTGAGATACTTTTAAAGCATAAGAAGAGAAGAAATATGGAGTTATTTGGAAGATTATTGAATGAAATGACGAATAACTTCAGACTTAAAATTGAAAACCAACCTCTCGCTATTATACCCGCGATAAATGCCCATCTATACATAGTGCTGATTCAAGCATTATGCCGCACACCAGAGAACAAGATGGACAAAATAGAAGAAATGATAGAGAGCATGAGATCTTTAGGTTTGCGCGGTAACACAGAATTGACCACTCAAGTTGCATTGGCCTATTCAAAACACAAGGAATATAAGAAAGCTATTGAATTCATTGATAACCATTTGATTAATGAGAAATACTGGCCATCTCCATACTCTTTCAAGATGTTTCTGAGAATCTATAAAGACAGTCTAATGTACAAAGGAGACAAAGAAAATGAACATAATTTTGACTACAACAATCTTGAAGAAATGAATAGTAGACGTGACGGTTTGAGAAACATCTTTGGTGCCTTGATGCACAAACGTGAAGTTATGGTGTTAGCAGATAATATGGACAAAGTTGAGAAATCGACCATCGAAAAGAGTAAAATCTTAGTCGATATAGACCTTTTCAAACACGCCATAGATACATTCATGAAATTTGGAGACCACGCTTCAGCAATCTGTGTTCTTGAGCTTCTAGGAATGGAGTTCAAGATTGATATCCCAAACGAAATTGTCTCTCGTATTCTTTTAAATTTGCACAGAACACAGGCCATCATGGAGTTCAATGCGCCTCAGCGTGAAGATGCCGATAGAAGACTTGAGTTTTACCGCCAAAAGACCCAGGACATCTTTGACTATGAAAAAAACTTGAACAGCGAGAACACAGAAGATAAAACTCACAGTTGGAGAGAGGTGGCTCAACTTATCCTCAAGTTTGAAGAGGTATACATGTACAGAGCGTCACCTCTATTCTACAGAAACTCTCATATCGCCAACGCGTCAACAGAGGCTCTTGGACAAGAACGTCAAAAGTTCGACGAAAGACTGAAGGGAATGCAAGTCTACTACCGCTTAGAAGAGATTCCTGTCAACCACATCATCTGAGCGCGCTTCTTATACATAATACATAACTAATTAATCTGTAAATAGACTCAATAAAGTAATCTGATTAGATAAACAAAATTACCGAAAACGTTCACCCCAACAGAAACGGGATTTTCGTTTAATGAAAATTTTTTTAAAATATTTTTTTTTTTTTTTTTTTTTTTTTAATTTTT